>CM053787.1:226137424-226252424 GCA_028749045.1 Cupressus sempervirens | reverse complement strand
ATTGTATTTCTTTTTAGATTTTTAAAAATCTTTCTCTTTTCACCAGTTTGTTGTCTTGTTTTCAGCAGCTTGTATTAATAATGGTGTAACTCAATATCCCACTATTGGATTTGTATGACCTCTTGGGGATAGTGAGTATACACAATGTAATATATTGTGGCAAAGGCAGGGCCCTTCAAAAATTTGGCAAGCAATTTTAAACTCTTGCCCTAGGCGAGCTAGAACATGTCTGGCAAGTGCATCCAATATAGAAAAAGAACATCATTGAAGGATATATATGCAGATATGAACATTAACCAATAAAAAATATAAATGAATAAGAATATTGAGTATTGTATACAATAAATATTTTTTCAAACCAAAGGCAATAAGTCATTTATAATAGTTAGACAATTAAGAACTAGATATATATATGAACTAGATTATTCTTACATATGTATACAATATTATTGACCAAATCAGAATTAGCAAAATGATATTGCACATAATATCCATTATAATAGCATGGAAGCTTTGAAATTTTAATAGTTATATTATTTGGTCCCAAAAATGGACATTATGGATATTGTTCACTTCTCCTTTATAATAGAAAATGTTTACAAAAAATGGCATGTACTTGTATGAGGACATTATATATTATGGAAATCCCACACTGAAGTAGTTGGCTAGCCGCTCAAAAAATAGTAACTGAATGCAAGTGGGATCATAAAGATACCCTAATAAACTAGTATCCCCTTTACTCAAGCAACATCTTGTTCATTGACGCAGCAGTAGGTAGCAGAAGTCTTCAAACAACAAGGAATGGTAGAAGTTCTCAAATTCCCTCAACACCCAAGGTGAAGGGTCCTAGTGCCAAATACCTATCATAGTTATGGAGACAGGATTATATAAAGGTTATCACAACCCTAAAAGACAAACTAACCTAATCACTAGGTCTACTAAAGTTCTAAGCACCAAAAACTCAAAATGCACTAATGGATTCCCTTAGCCAAAGAGGGATCAAACCCCAAAAACTAGATACAAAGACCAATGGTGCCCTAAAATCACTAATATGGCCTATTTAAGTCCCAATCAACATGAATCAATGATTCATTTCATCAAATATAGCTTATAGCATCAAGTTGCTTTGAAAACCAATTAATTAGCTTGTAGCCCTCCTAGAATGAGAACGAGGCATAAGTTTAAATTCTTCCAAACAATATGGTGAATTTACCATGGATTTGGATACCATTTTTTTTATTATAAAATATTCCAAAGAGCCCAAGGATGGAGAGGAATAAAGGTTGCTACTGTTGCAACATTAGACTGGATTCCTAGGCCTAATTAGGGCTCCATTTACTCTACAAGTGTGTTTTCTAAAAAGGAGAAACTCAATCCAACTATTAGGATATGTGGGGGCATGTAAAGTAAACAATAATCCAAGGTTCTAGCCTTTGATGAATCCAAATCAAACTAGAAGGTACTATTAAAAATGTTGTATGGTGTACTCATGGTGATGCACACCTAGGGTATTGCAGCAAACTCAACTCCTTGCACTTCCTAGAAAACAACTTGCAGAATCTGAAAGCACATTGTTACACCTTGCATTCCACCAAAAGGCATCAATTTCCTATTGTGGAATGTGTCAAAATGACCCAACCCTAACAAAGTGTTGATTTCTAGGTTGAATCCTAGGCAGGAAGCAAGAAAATTTGATAACTTTCCACCTATGAAGAATTAGAACATGAGACTTGATGAAAAATGAAATAGATAAAAATCTCCTTCTTCTAGATCCACTAGAACATTCCCTCTCATCTGTATAGTTCCATACAAGGGTTTGGAACATGTATTTTGCAAGGAAAAATGCTGGTTTGTATTGATTTCAATGCCAAATTACAATTGTGCTCCCTATCATCAGCCTATAAGGCTTTTTAGGACTTCTCTAATGGTTACATGGTTAGTTTGAACTACCTAGCCAATGGAGGAAAGGATTTGAATGTATTTGACACTTTTTTGCAAAGTTTCTCAAAAGTTGCTAACTTGATCTAGACCTAAGCTTTGTTTAGACCTAAAGTAGGCAATCCAACATGGATCTAGTTTTTAAAAACAATTAAAAACCTAGAGTCCAATTCATTTCTAAGGTGTATTGATCATATTTGGTCTTAGTTACCCAACTAAATAAATGTGATAACCTATCCTAAGTGAACTATCTAGGATCCTTAGTTGCCTTATTTGATGAGTCTAGAGTGGGTGCTCCTGCACTAGTCATCTACTTGACTAGGACATTTTTGGGAACTGACAATCTCCATTTAAACTCAAGTCTCCATTTAAAGGTGGCAATGAGCTTTTTGTTGTTCTGTTAAGATCATTAATATATTTCAATGAGAACTTTGAGGGATCATACCTAGCTTGAGTATCCTAGCTTTTGAAGTCCTATAAATGAAAAGCCATTGATGAATAGGCATTTCTAATTGAAACATATGTGGTGCTAGAATGAAGTGCATGACTAGGTTATTTTCCTACTAATGAGCCAATTTGGGGCTTCACTTCACATTTCTCCATGGATAATTCTATAGCACTTGTTACCTCTCTATCTAAAAATTTTGTGTCTATGTACATGTGCACTCTTTCCCAATAGTTTTAGGTTTTGTCTCTTCATCTTAAGTAATTTGCATACCTTGGATGGCACTAAGATAACCATTTTCTTTTGAAATGTCCTTTTCTCTCAAATTAATCTCTCTATTAAGAAAATTTTCTATATCTTCCTTTGTATATTTAATAGATGTAGCTAAAATTCCTCTATATATATTCCTCTATATATTAAGCTTTCCTCCATATAAATGAGAAGGGATGGGGAGTGAGGCCAACTATTGGTCACTATAGTAAAAAGATAGTTCTTGGCCATGCCACTGATGGGAATCATTTCAATCTTACTTTTCGAATCGGTACCTCATTTTTCTTGAAAGAATAATATGTATTGTTTTCAATGTCTTTGAAATATTTGTAGCTGGTAGCCAATTTCTTATTCATCACCTTTCAATATTCATTTGAAACTAAGATATTTGGTTACCTAATAGGTCCTAGGAATATTAACTAGGGTCCTAGAATAGTCCTAGATGGACCCATTTGACCTAAATATGTAAAGAGCAAAAATTGCTCAAAAGTTGCAATGTTGCTAAAAAGGTTGCTTGAGCAACTTTTGCAATTTTTGCAAAAGTGTTGGAAATGGAAGTTTGAGAAGTTTTAAATATCCATGCTCATGGGAAACATATTTTCAAAGGTTAGAAGGTTTCCAATCAGATTTGCATTTTTAAGCAACTTTTAGAACTTTTGCAATTTTGTACAAAAACTGCAACTTTTGAAAAGTCCACTAGATTTCAGTTTTAGGACTTGGAAAAGGTTCCAAACTATTTTTAAAAAATTAAAAACTCCTAATCCTAGGCTATCTTGACCAAAAAATCAAAGAGACCCAATTTTTCCTAATTAGCAACTTTTTCTCATATCTTGAACAAAGTAGCCTAGGCATACATATCTTACTCATATTTCTCTCACTATTCATCATGGGATCAAACTAAATCTATTCTATTAGCTCGGGGTGGCCAAGTAAACCCTAGCCCCAAGCTCCTCTTATCTTGTTGAGTGCTCAAACATTTTTGGGCACACCAAATTGAATCATCCCTAAGAGTCACTAAATGTAGTGATCTTTGATGGGGCATATCTCAGAGCTCGTGCAAGGTATGGATGCAATTTTGGGTGCTATATGGTCATGTTTGAAGGACCTGTAAAAAAATCTCTCTGATTTTGGATATCTGATTCCATTTAGATTTTGCAGCCCCATCTCGAGTGATGCTTAAACTCGTAGCGTTAGCCAGTACAAAGGTGCCAGCTTTTGAATCTCTCCCACCATTCATCATGGAATTAAACTATCTATTCTATTAGGTCTAGGTGGCTAGATAAACCTTAGCCCCAAGCTTCTCCTATCCCATTGAGTTCTCAAAAATTCTTGGGCATACCAAATTGAATCATCCCTAAGAGTCACTAAATGCCATAACACAACGATCTTTGATAGAGCATATCTCAGAGCTCATGTGAGGTATGAATGCAATTCTAGGTGAGACAAGACCATGTTACCAACACCTACAATAACTTCTCTAACTTTTTGGAGATCCAATTTTGTTGAAATTTTGTGGCCCCATCTCGGGTGATGCTGAAACTCATAGTGTTGGCTAGTACAAAGGTGCCAATAGCCAAATCTCTCTCACCATTCATCATGGGATCAAAATGTCTATTCTATTAGCTCTGTATGGTCAGGTAAATCCTAGCCCAAAGCTCCTCCCATCCTATTGAGTGCTCAAACATTCTCAAGAAAGCCGAACTGAATCATCCCTAAGAGTCACTAAATGCCATAAGGCAGTGATCTTTGATGAGGCATATCTTAGAGCTCGTGCAAGGTATGGATGTGATTCTAGCTGCTAAAGGATTGGGTTGTGAAGACCTACAATAATATTTCTCCCTTTTTGGAGAACTTATTTCATTTTGATTTTGTGACCCAATCTCGGGTGATGCTGATACTTGTAGTGTTGGTTAGTACAAAGTTTCCAACTACCGAATCTCCCTCACTCTTCATCATGGGATCGAATTTTCTATTCTATTAACTTTGGGTGGCTAGGTAAACCATAAACCCAATCTCCTCCCATCTCATTGAGCACTTGAACATTCCCCAGCACGTCGAACCAAATCATCCCTAAGAGTCACTAAGGGCCATTGGGCAACAATCTTTGACGGGGCATATCTCAGAGTTTGTGTGAGGTATGGATGTGATTCTAGGTGCTATAGGACCGTGTTGCAGAGAGATACAATAAATTCTCTCACTTTTTAAAGATTTTGTTCTATTTTTATTTTGTGAGCCCATCTTGGGTGATGCTAAAATTTGTAGTGTTGGCCAGTAGAAAGATGCCAACTATCAAATCTCCCTCACTATTTGTCGTGGGATCAAACTGTCTAATCTGTTAGCTCTAGGTGGCTGTGTAAACCCTAGCCCCAAGATTTTCCTATCCTATTAAGCATTGAAAAATTCTCGGGCATGCCAAACCAAAACGTCCCTAAGAGTCACTAAATGCCATACGGCAACAATCTTTGACGGGGTATATCTCAGAGCTCATGTGAGGTATGGATGTGATTCTAGGTGATATAGGACCATGTTGGGGAGACCTAAAATAACCTCTCTTTCTTTTTGGAGATCTTATTCCATTTTAATTTTGTGACCCCATCTTTGGTGATGTTGAAACTTGTAGTGTTGGCCAGTACAAAGTTGCCAACTACCAAATCTCCCTCACCATTCATCATGAGATTAAATTGTCTATTTTGTTAGCTCTAAGTGGCTAGGTAAATCTTATCCCCAAGCTTCTCCTATCCCATTGAGTGCTTGAACATTCTCGGGCATGCTGAACCAAATCGTCCCTAAGAGTTACTAAATGCCATAGGGCAACGATCTTAGATGAGGCATATATTGAAGCTCATGTGAGGTATGGATGTGATTCTAGGTGCTATAGGACCATGTTTTGGAGACCTACAATAGCCTCTCTCACATTTTGTAGTTCTTATTCCATTTTGATTTTGCGACCCCATCTCGAGTGATGTTGAAACTTGTAGTGTTGGTCAGTACAAAGTTGCCAACTGTCGAATCTCCGTCAATGTTTTTTGTGGGATTGAACTGTCTATTTTTTTTTCTCTGAGTGGCTGAGTAAACCCTAGCCCCAAGCTCAAACTATCCCATTGAGTGCTCAAACATTCTTAGGCACGCTGAACTGAAACATCTCTAAGAGTCACTAAATGCCATAGGGCAGTGATCTTTGATGTGGCATATCTCAGATCTCATGTAAGGTATGGTTACAATTCTAGTTGCTATAAGACCATCTTACTGAGACCTAAAATAACCTCTATCTCTCTTTTTAGAGATATTATATTGTTTTGATTTGGTAACACCATCTCGGGTGATGCTGAAACTTGTAGTATTGGCTAGTACAAATTTGCCAATTGTCGAATCTCCCTCACCATTCATCGTGGGATTGAACTATCTATTCTATTAGACCTAGGTAGCTAGGTAAATGCTAGCCCCAAACTTGTCATATCTAGTTGATCACTCAAACATTCTTGGGCATGCCAAACTGAAATGTCCCTAAGATTCACTAAATGTCGTAGAGCAATGATCTTTGATGGGGCATATCTTGAAGCTTGTGCAAGGTATGGAGTTAGTGGAAGATGTTATCACTGAATGGAGTTAGTGGAAGATGTTAAGGGTCTTCTTTTTTGTCTTAATATCCATTTCATGGGTTAGAAACATAATCACTTCCCTTTGTGAATATTTGTTTGAAAATCAACAAATTACATGTTGTTGCAAAGAAAATATAGTCATAGGATGTTGGAAGATTGATTTCACTCATAGGATGTTGAAGAATATCTTGGAAGGATGGAATAGATGATAGACTAAAGCTTTTTAGATAGTTATTAAGTGTTCCTTGAAGATTCTAAGGTGTTAGTTTGAAGCAAGAAGTTGATTATGATCCATTTCTCAAATTTTCTCATTTTTCCCTTATTGCTTCCCAAGTCTTGAATAGGGAAAGTGATCAAGTAGTTTTGTGAAGTTGGGTTGAAGTCTGTTCAATATTGTAACCAAGTTGGAAAGAGTCTTTGAAGAAACTTGGGAAGGTGGGAAAGGTAGTTTTCCTTAAAAGTGTTCTTGCTAGGAATCCACTAGCTTTTGGTGTGAGCACTCTACATCATTTTGGATGCAATTTACATTAAAATGAATTACATGAAATTTACTTAAAACATAAATAAGAAAAACAAGATATATATTATGATAACCAATCATTTCATACGTGAACAAACATATAATATATTATAATAACCAATAATGTCATATATGAATGAACATATAATATATTATGATAACCAATAATGTTATACATAAACAAACATATAATATATTATGATAACTAATAATGTCATACATTAAAAAACATATAATATATTATGATAACTAATAATTTCATACATGAAAAAACATATAATATATTAACCAATAATTTCATAATTCTAATAATGTCATGCATCAAATATATGTCATACATCAAATATAAAATGTCATATATACATCAAATGTATATTGAATATGTCCACTAACATAAAATCCAACATATATGTCCACTAATGCCTATACATGTGTGTCTATCAACTATATCTTCTCCTTCCCATGAGGGGAAGGAAAAAAATCCCTAGAGGTCTTTGGTTAGGAGGGAGATAATGGGGATGATGGGGTCTTCCTCACATGCTCACTCAACCTCTTGTTTAGGCTCTTCTCTAACTTGAGCTCTCATCGGATTGGTTTGTCCACAAGATTTCAACCTACCAATGAGTGCTTCTAATTCATTTTTCCCTCTTTTTATTTCATTCAAAATGTGTCTTGGGAGGTCTGCCAATTAGTGGAGGTTGTGGAATTTCTTGCTCTTCTTGTGAAGGGTTTTGATTTGGATCTTGTGGAGTGTTTTCATTTTGATTTTGTTGATCCAGCTAGGGATTTGGTGATTCATTATTCACATTTCCTAATAACAAACAAATTGCAATCTAAATAAATAAAAAAATTTAAAGAAAAGAATTACAAAAAAATGTAAAACTTTACAAAACAATGCAAAAACAAGAGTAGAAAACCTAATAGATGATCCCAATCATGATCTTCAGTGATGAGGAGGTATTTTGAGGAAGTAGGTGATAGAATTCTTCAACTTTTACAACCCACGTGCATGCTAATGAGGAGAAAGAATGCGAAAATAAGAAACAATGAAATGGGCCGCAAGTTTGGAGCCCATATATAAAAATTTATGATTTCACAAGGCATTTACACGCTATAGTGTGCACACGCTTTGTGAATTTAAAAAAAAACTTTTGTGTGTCATGTTTTTGGCACCACAACTTGGTGCACTTACCCTCCAACAACCTCCTAATTTCTCCCATTGATATTCCTCCACTGTTATCTCCAATGCTCTCACTGCACCCTTGCTAACACTACAAGGCTACTAAAAACTTTTGAAGCCATATAGCTTCACATGTCACCATGCTAGTTTCTATGTATTCTGCTTCTACTAAACTCAAAGCCACAGATTTTTACTTCCTGCTTAGCCAAGATACAACTCCTCACCCCAAACTAAAACAACACCTTAAAGTGCTCCATTTGTCCATTGTATTTCGTACCCAATCTGCATTAGTATAGCCTATCAATCTAATACCTTCACCTCAAACATATATGATCCCATAGTTAATCGTACCACAAAAGTAAACTCATGATTGGCTACTATCCAATGCATTGCATTTGGTTCAACCATGAACTGACTAAGAGAGTTCATTGCAAATGCAATATCTGGCCTGCTATTAACAAAATATATAAGTTAACCCATTAACTACCTATATAAAGTGGGATCTACATCCTTCTCCTTAGATGTATCTACCTTCCTCCAATTCATGATCATTGGTGTAGACATGGCTTTGCAATCCTCCATCCCCAATCTCTTCAAGATCTCAATGCAATATTTCACATTACCAAGGAGAATCTCTCAATCTATCTACCACACCTTCATGTCTAGAAACTAGTGCATAAGTCCTAAATCCTTAATCTCAAACTCTTTTGCAAGGTGTCTCTTGCAATCCTTGATGAGCCCTAGTGCAACTATAAGAAATAAGTCATCCACATGAAGAACAAGAATGAGAACCTCACCCCCAACCAACAAGTACTAGAGGTTATCATCCAGTTCACCCTTCACAAATCCCATTTCCTACAAGTATGTATCAATTGTCTCATACAATGCTCTGGGAGCTTGCCTGAGTCCATATAAGGCTCTCTTCAATTTACATGCATTTGTCTCCTTACTGTGTGCTACAAAGCCCTTTGGTTTCTCTTTGTATACCTCTTCCTTTAATTCACCATTAAGGAATGTTGTCTTGACATCCATTTGATGGATTTTCCATTCCATTTGTTCTGCAAATGAGATCACAACTTGTATAGAAGTATACCTAGCCATTAAAGAAAATGTCTCCTCGTAGTTTATTCCCTCCTTTTGAGAGAACCCCTTGGCCATGAACCTTGCCTTGAATTTCTTGATGCTACCATTTGCACTTTGCTTTATCTTATAGATCTAGCATGATTCAAATACTACTCTATCTATTGGCCTAGGCACTACCTCTCACACATCATTTTGCATTATTGAGTTATACTTTTCAACCATTTCATCTTGTCATTCTTGATGTCATTCAACCTCTTGATAGCTAGAAAGTTCACTATCTACCAACTAACTAAATAATTCCACATAGTCATTAAACTTGACTCGTTGTCTCTACTCTCTAGTACTCCTAGTTACTCCCACAAACTCTTGAGTATCCCTTTGTGTCTCTTGAACTTGATATTTCCTATTGCCAACTATAGAGGATGAAATATCAACCTCTAAGTCTTCAAGATGCATTTCATGTTTCTCTATGCTTTGTGAATCTTCACCACCAAAGCCTTCACTTGTACTAATAACTATACTTGTGCTTTGCTACCCTTGAATAGGCCTTGGAGCTTCTACTGGTTGTTCACTCTGATTATCTACTAGCAAATCTCTGGACCTTCTAAATGTCTTGTCCTCCATGAACTTAACATCATGTCTTACAATAATTTTTCTAGTCCCAGGGATAAAAATCCTATATGCCTTTGAGGTTTTATTGTACCCAAAGTACCCCCTTTTTACATTCTAATATAACTTGGTACACGTGTATCACCTAGATTATGACAATATGCCATACTCCCAAATATTCTGAAGTGACCAACATCTAGCTTCTTTCCTATGAAAGCTTCCTATGGTATCATCTTCCCTAGTGCCTTTTGTGTAACCCTATTCTAGATGTAGATTGTTTTACTACACACCTCTACCCATAAATAATGGGGCATGTGTCGGTCATGTAGCATAATCTTTGCCACCTTTGATATAGAATGGTTCTTCCTCTCAGTGACTCCATTCTGATGTGGATTGTAAGGAACAATCCACTGTCTCTTGATTCCTTCTCTAGTACAAAACTCCTAGAAGTTATTTCCTTTGTACTCACCTCCATTTTTTGACTGAAGAACATTTATCTTCCTTCTTTTCAAGTTCTCCACAAGAGCCTTGAACTCTTCAAACCATAGTACTCATATGCTCTAAGAGATTTTGCTGAAATTGGACCACAAACATTTGAATGTACTAGATCGAGAACACTCTCAGCTTAGTATCACTGCTTAGAAAATATTCTTTTGCAAATTTCCCTAGCATGCATCCCTTACATGCATCATCGTGCTCTGTGCTCACCTCTAGAACACCTGTCATAGTCTCATGAAGCAATTTGAGTGCTCCATGATGAATATGACCTAGCATCCTATGCCATAGTTCTCCAAGATCTCTAGGATTATTGTTACTCATGAGTGCCATAGGAGTATCAAACTCTAATCTATAAAGGCGACCATTGTTAACTCCTATAGTTATGTGTGATTTCCAATCCTTATGTTTAATCAACACACATATCCCTCTAAAGATTACATTATACCCCCTATCCTAAAAATTATATATAGAAATCAAATTCATACGTAAGCCTGACGCATGCAACACATTATGAAGTGGAATTATCTTTCCATTCTCCTTTTGAAACTAAACAATCCCTTTCCCAACTATGTTGAGTTTGGACAAGTTTCCCATAGAAATCTAGATATTGGTGTTCTCCTCCTTATAACTAGAGAATTACTCTCTAACTCCTATCCTATGAAATGATGCCCCATTATCTATATACCAAACACACTATGAGGTTGAGCTCACTGTAAAATATATAAGTGCAAACTCATCTTTCATTCTACTAGATAGTTATTTTGCACTTGCTAAAGTTTCCACCTACTTCTTTTCCTTCTTCCTTTATGGGAAATCACTAACATAGTGACCATACTCATGACAACCAAAGAAATTGACCTTAGAAAGGTCCTTCTTCTTCTTCTCACTTTGTGAATTTGATCCTTTGCTAGACCCCTTCTTTGCTTTCCCTTTTCCCGGTAGGGAAACTTTTTCTTTTCCCACCTCACTTTTCTAACTCGTTTTG
Organism: Cupressus sempervirens; assembly: GCA_028749045.1. Classification (NCBI taxonomy): domain Eukaryota; kingdom Viridiplantae; phylum Streptophyta; class Pinopsida; order Cupressales; family Cupressaceae; genus Cupressus; species Cupressus sempervirens. The sequence continues at coordinate 226,241,297 of CM053787.1, read as the reverse complement.
GCCCTATTGGCAAGACTTAGTCTGAACTCCTCATGAGTGAAATCAATCCATAGTCAATCCCAACTTGATTAGGTATCTCATCCACTGACAACTTAAACAAAGAAACCCCATTGATTAGTAAACTTATTTAGGGCTATTCTCACTAGCTAATCATCACTAGGGCTATCTCCAATAGTTTCAAACTCATCCTTGACATGTCTAAGCCTAGTGAGGTAACTTGTGACATCTTCTCCCTGGTTCATCTAGGTATTCTTCAACTTCTCTCTGAGAATCATCTTTCGATTGGTGGTAGCATTCTGGTAGAGATTTAGCATGGCATCCCACATCTTCTTTTCTATGTATAGCATCGAGATATGTGGAACAATATGATCCTTGACACCATCAAGGATTCTCCTCCTCACCTTGACATTTTCCTCCTTGTATGTTGCAAGCTATGTAACATCTATAGGCACAACTACAATAGTGGTAACATAATCCTTGATACCATTCTCTTCCAACAATAAAGAAAGTTGGGCCTTCCAAACAAAGAAATTCAAGGCACCATCCAATATGTCTTGATCTCTCAAACTAGCTAAAGCCATCTCAAGGAATTAAAGAAAATAATAAATCTAAAGAGATCAATTTAGGTTTTATAAACCCTTAATTTATTTACTAGGGAAAAAATCTTCTACCGTAAACATTGCTCTTATACCATTTGAAAATTCCTATTGAAGTCACTGATTATTAATCTCCTATCTTAAATGATAGTTTTCTATCATTGCAACTATTATCCCCATCTCTATCATTGTGTCCTTGGTAATACTGAAAGATAGTTTTCTATCACTACAAACTCATTTGCTAACACTGCAAATGCTTCTACAAAATTGTACTCCAAATCCCCCCTTGACCCCCTTTTATACTACTCCTATTGGAAAACCAAAGGCCAAGATTAATTCTCATTCGATGGTCAAGATTAAAATAGCTTAACAACCCTAACCAAGTTGGTTTCTTGTTTTTTCTAAAAGTGGTCTATTAATTAACAAATATTTTTCCAAACTCTTTAAACTAATTTTTTGGTAAAATAATTACTTGCTAAATAATAGCATATGGACAAACAGTTGTCCAAGCTACCAAAACTAAAAATGTCAACCTGATTTGCAGGGAATGTTGTAATAAATATGCACATCAATGGACATGCTAGTTTGTATGAATCATTGGACAGTTTACACATGACAACATTTGGTGTCATGATAGAAAAAATTTCTAGGATTAAATTTATTGACCACTTAACTAACAAAGGGCATTACACATACAAGACTAATAACTTATTTTCTCAAGGCACGTAAAATAAAAATGTAATAGGAAAATACAGACAATCCTAATAACTTATTTTCTCAAGGAACCTAAAATGAATGTAATGGGAAAGACATCTAGAATAGGATGGTTACACTTGTATAACCTAGATATTTTGAGTCCCTATGAAAACATCTAATGGCTACATGAAAGAAATATCAATGAATAAATATTGAGTAATCCTTCTCATGCATTCTAAATAATGTAAAAACTTCCCAACAAATAACAACTCCTAGAATAAGAATCCATAGCCTTTAACATAGCTTTATTTGACCAAAGAAGAAGTTCAAATTAGTTATGTGGATTACAAGAGTATTTTTTTGAGATTGAAGAAGAGAAGGTAAAGAGTGAACTAATGGAGTTAGTATTAGAATGAGATGCTTGAGTTTATTTGGATGATATGTATAAGGTGCCAATAATTGCTTTAAGGGAAAATTGTTTTCTTTTTCTACCCAAGTCATCAATATAAATTTTATGGGCTATGCCACATGTACAAGGAGCTTTTCTAAAATGCCAAGATAGAAAGCAGCCACTATAAGGATTTCTAGAGTTTATGTGAAGTGTATCATAATTATTTATTATCTTATCATTTATTTGTATTTAATTATATCACTAATCCTAAATAAGTAAAGTGGGAAAGGGTCTAAACCCTTCGAACAAACTGAATATCAAGTCTAAAAGACACAAGATAAGGATATGAATAATGAAACCTACTAAATAGAAAAATAGCTTAAACAAACATGACAAAAATTTGAAAAACCAAAATGGATATGAGGTTGAAAATAAAATCCTTGAATTAGGTCACTAGTTATTAGTTAAGGAATACTTATCTTTTAGTTTTTAAAGTGTACATCCTTTCATTTTGAAAGTAGATCCTTGTTTACAAGTATAGGATGATTTTGTCCCAAAAATGATACACAATCATTGATATATCTTGTATAAAATTAAATTAAGTACTGTCTCTTGGGAATATGAGACTACCAAAAATGTGATTGTCTATAACTAGTTGATTAGACTATACTTATTTACATATAAGAGCTAGGTGTTATTGAATTTACTATTTTGTTTTATCTCTCAATTGTCTTATTAGTTCTTTATAATAAATTTATTTTATTTTGGATTGTTTCAACATGCTATCCTATTTTATTGTCATTGTCATAGGCATTATAGTATTACATTCACTTTTTTCTATTATGAATTTGTTTCCACCATTTTTTTTTTTTTTGCAAAAAGAGGGGTAAAAATTTATTAAGACAGAAAGGAATACAACAAGGAGAGCTCAACAAGGAGCTCGATCCTGAACAACAAGATCATCAAATTCTTGCACCATCTCAAAGGACAGTTGCCTCCTATCCCTAATATTCCAACCCGGATCATGACTAGATGCCCATTTGGCTAAACAATCAGCAATTCTATTCCATTCAGGAGGAATATACATGAACCTAATGAACTGAAAAGAGGAAGAGAAGAAAAGAATCTACTTCACAATAGTGGCCAGCTGCCAACTAACATCCTCAAGCTCTTGCGAAGAAAGCATGTTCACCACCACCTGGGAATCAGACTCACAGATAATCTTACTCCATCCCCGCAAGCAACACTATTCCATAGCATATAAAATAGCCTGAGCTTCCATGAGATTGTTAGTATAATCACCCTTATGAACTAAGAAGAAAAATTTAACATCCCCAGAACTACAACGAGCCACTCTGCCAATACCAGCCGGACTAGGATTCCCACGGGAAGAACCATCAGTGTTAATTTTCAGAACTCCATAAGGAGGAGGAGTCCAGTGCCCATCCTGATTAACCCGAAGCTTCCTTTGATGGTGAAGCTACCTAGACATAGAAGGAAGCCTATGAGCTGTAGCCCCATCCTGCAGATGAAAATTGAGGCGATTACAGATAGTAAGATCAACCGGATCCATACCCCCATCAAGCTCACACTTCGCAAGAATAGTTTCCTGAAGAGAATGTGATATTTTCCACCAAAGATGCAAAACACCAAGCCAAACATCTTGGAATATGCAACGATTCCTCTCCAACCAGATATGCCAAAGCATGAAAGATGGGCCAGCAATCCAAGCAGCATGGAGAAAAGAATACTTGGAGGGAGCAGTACCCAAGTGGGCCCAGAACTTAGGCAAAGAGGAAGTGTGCCGACAAGAGCAACCCCAAGCACTCCACCAAAGGTGCCATATCTAAGTAGAATAGGAGCAATGGAAGAATAGATGGGAGATAGACTCCTCTCCATTACCACACAAAACACAATAAGAGGGGCCCTAAAATCCACGTTTACAAAGATTATCCCAGGTAAGACAATGGTTGTGAGCCACTAGCCACATGAAAAAATTGCACTTGGACCAAGAAACTTTATTCCAAACTTGCTTCCACCAAGGGACCTCAGCATCCCCAATTGATAAGGAGTCTTGTAATGAGCCACTTTATCCCATCCAACGGCAAGAAAAGAGTCACATTTAAAGAGGCTGAAGATGAGGGTATATGGATAAAATGGAAGGGAATCCATCCCAAGCATCAGACCAAAACATATCGTAAGAACCTCCTTTACATATCCAAAATAGACCCCTCTTTACTAACATCACACCTATCCTCAAAGTATGCCAAACCATTGAGCCACGACCTTCAAGAGGAAGTGCAGAAACAGAGCAAGGATCAGCACCATGAAAATATTTATGAGTGATAATATGAGCCCAAAGTTGATGTTTTCTAGAGCACCATCGCCAATAAAGTTTAGCAGCCAAAGCTTGACTACTCAATAGAGCAGATCGAAGACCAAGACCACCCTCCTTTTTAGGCCTACAAACAGTTGCCCAATTAACCAAGCTCCATTTAGTACTACGCAAATTACCACTCCAAAGGAATTGTCGAGAAAGGCATCAAACTCCTTGAGAAAGTAAATAGGTGTAGCATGAACCATGCTTCGATAAGTAGGAAGAGCTTGGATAACAGCTTGAAGAAGAGTAACCCGGGCAACAGTAGAAAGCCATCTATGAGTCCAATGATTTACCTTATCCTGAAGCTTGGTAATCAAATTTTTTCAGAAGAGACGTGGCTGCCTAGAAACAAAATTAGGGATGCCAAGATAAGTCAAAGGAAGTGATCCTATCTGAAATCGTAGGATACCAACAATCCTGTGCTGAATAGAATCAGGAGTGTTAAAAAAGTAAATGGAAGATTTGTGCTCATTAACTTTCTGGCCTGAAGCTACCAAATAAATGTCCAAAGCATTTCGAAAGGCTTCAGCTTCCTTGATCCTAGCAAGACCAACAAGAGCAGAATCATCAACAAATTGAAGATGGGAAAGAGAAGATAAGCCATTACCCCACCGCCAGCCTTGAATAGAATTATGGGACACCTGATGCTTAATGAATCTACCCAAGCCTTCAGCCATGATGATGAATAGATATGGGGAGAGAGGGTCACCCTGGCAGAGGCCTCTAGAAGCACCAAATAGTTGAGAAGGTTGACCATTAATAAGAACAAAAAAAGAGGCAGAAGTAACACAACTCATAATCCAACTCACCCAGTCAGAGCTAAATCCAAAAGAAAGAAGAATACTCCTTAGGAAGCTCCATTTAACTCTATCGTAGGCCTTAGCCATATCTAGCTTAACAAACATGGCTCTCTCCCTTGAAGTAGCCATAGAGTGAATAGCCTCAGTAGCAATAACCACCCCATCCAAAATTTGTCTGCCAGCAACAAAACCACCTTGTTCTTCTGAGATAATAATGGGAAGCCACCTTTTCAATCTCTCAGCAATCAACTTAGTAATAACTTTGTAAACCACATTACACAAGGAAATTGGTCTAAAAAACTCCAATTGATTAGCACCCTCTCTCTTAGGAATAAGAGTCAAGAATGTAGAGTTCAAAGCTCGAAGCATCTGCTTGCTAGCATAGGATTTTTTAACCACCTCCAACAAATCATGATTAATGATGTCCCAAAATTCCTAAAAGAATTCAACTAGAAAGCCATCAGGACCAAGAGCCTTCCCCTTAGGCATGCCAAAGACCACCTCCTCTAGCTCTTCCAAAGAAATAGGGTGCATGAGATAATCATTCATTTCTTGAGTGATAAGGGAAGGAATACAGGACAAAATAAGATTTTCTTGATTATCAGCAGGAGGAGAGTCCTCAGAGATGAGGGTAGAGAAGTACAAATAACCTCCTAGAACAAAGTTGGCAAGGAATTCAGTTGGATACCTTGAGAATTAACCAAAGAAGAGATAGTGCTCTGATTCCGGCGAGATTGCACTATTTTATGGAAAAAGGCAGTGTTACGATCACCTTCCTAGAGCCAATCAACTCTAGCCTTTTGCTTCCAAAAAATTTCCTCTCAAAGTTCCCATTCTTCTAGAGCTCTAGAAGCAAGGGATTCAGCCTTGCCAAGATCCTCTGAGAAACCTCGATCTCTAATCTCCCTTGTGATGACATCAAGATCTTCTTGAGCAAGCCTCTTCATAAAGTGAAGGTTCCCAAAGCATTCCCTATTCCATATCTTGAGCTGCCTTTTAACATATTGAAGCCTTTTAGAAAATGAGAACATTGCAGTACCATATGCAGGAGCAGCATCTTTCCACCAACAGAAAACACAATCATGAAGAGAGGAGTCCTAAAGCCACATCAACTGGAACTTAAAAGGAGGATGCTTCCAAACATAAGCCCCTATAGCAGAAAGATTGATTGGCCAATGATCTGAACCCCTCCAATCAAGGATTTCTGAAGAGATAGTAAGGGTACCACTAACCCAGAAGCAAGAAACAAGAAATCTATCCAGACGTTTTGAGATAGCAGCAACACAACTCCTACGATTATTCCAAGTATAGAGACCATTATAATGCTTAACATCAGAGAGATGCAAAAGAGATATATGTTGCCAAAGAAGAGCAGAAGAAGGCCCCAATCTAGCCAAACCACCATGCTTCTCCTCCAGACTTAAAACTGAATTGAAGTCCACTGCTAACACCCAAGGATGATAAGGATGACAATTTCTAACATATTGAATATGTTCCCAAAGTTCCTCCTTTCCCACAAGATCAACAGGTGCATACACATTAGTAACCATGATTACATCTCCTGAGTCTAGAGAAAAAGCTACCATAGAGAGAGCTGAGCGAGAAGACATCCAGCCAAGAGGAGAAATTTTTTGAGGATCCCAAAATATAGCTAAACCACCCACACTGCCTGTTGCCCCAACACACTAGCATTGGCCATGACACCAAATACTAGAGGCATGTTGGACCATAGACTCCACAGAGAGCTTAGTCTCTTGGATACAAAAAACATCAGGGCTATGATCAACCACCAAGTTATGAATAGCCTTTTGTCTAGGGATGCTATTCAACCCCCTTACATTCCATGAGAGAATAATCATCGGTGGGTAGAATTGGGAAAATGAGAATCCAAAGGTTTCACTGAACCAGACTCAATCAATATATCTCCTGTGAGTTTAATCTTCTCTTGGTCTATTTTGCGCCCACTCCTTAGAGGAGGAGTAGAAGAAGCCTGCTTAAAGGGTCGAGACATCAACCCCAAGGGGAGAGGAGAACCCTTGCCCTTACCTGATGGTAGCACATCCTTAACCAAGTCAGCTAAAACAACATCATTATCCTCCAACATTGCAGGAGTCACGAGAGCCTCTATCACAGGAGCTACAGGGACCTCACAGTTCTGATATACTATAACTTGGGATGCCCCACAAGCATCATTAGGAACAGATCTCTCATCTGGAAAAACTGGATCAGAAGAGATAGGAGGAGGAATACCCTCCTCTAGAACCATACTATCCAGCACCTCAAAGTGGTTAAAACCTGAATCAGATAATCTTTCCTTCAAAGGCCTCTTTTGACCACGACCCTTAGCACGAGGGCGAATAGGGGTAAATCCATCCTTATCCTGCATTTGAGCCTTACCCTTATCTGTAGCATCTTGCAAATTCATCCCCTTGGTACTATTAGCCATTTGAGATTGTCCTTTCCTTGTAGTATCTGCCAAACCACCAGTATTGCCAGCTATAGAACCATCCACTCCTTTGAAACTTGAGTTATGGGGGCACTAACGTAGTAAATGACCATACTCATGACAAATTCGACAACGAAAAGGGAGAGATTCATAATCTAACTGCTGCACCCAAGAAAAATCCCCCATACAAATTTCCAAAGAATCTGGTAATGGGTTATTCAAATTAATTTCAACACAAATTCTAGCATAAGAAATAACCTTTTTATCGAGGGATTGATGTGCGATCGCAGCCGGCTTCCCCAACAAAGCAGCAATTTGTTGAAGGATGTCTTCACGCCAAAATTCCAAGGGAAGACAAGGCAAGCGAACCCAAATTGGCACTGTTGAAGGGAGATCCTCAGCAGAATTAAAACTTGAATGCCAAGGTTTGACAAATAAGCCCACATGGTTGTAGAAATAAGGGCCTCCTTCAAAAACAAGATCCCGATCAGACATGCAAGAGAATACAATAAAAAAATAACTATTCCCCGCCAACATAATCTCCATATCACCTTCCACCTGCCATGAGCGACAAATCCATACCTCAAGAGCGGATAGGGAAATCCGGATTCCAAAAAATTTGCATATCAAAGCATGCTTGGTCCAATAATCAATGTCCTCCATTACAGCCATTGGAGGAATAACCAGAACAGGGTGATCATGGCTACGCAAAAAAAAAAACATTAACTTTTTTCAGCTTGGAGCTCTCCCCTGAATAAAACGATTCAAATCACATTGCATGCATAGTTGGAGAAGAAGCATCTGTTCTCACCAACGGAGAAGAAATCCCAGGCCCTGCCATGCAAACAATAAAACCCCAATCCAAAATTGACTGCAAAAGATTTCCAAAAACAAAAACGCAAATTATGTCCAGTAGCTAGCAATCCAAACAGAACAGAAAAATAGTAAAGATCAAACACCAAGAACAGGCTAGGGGAAAAACCCTAGCCCAGCCGGCAGCCAACGCTTCTCCACCATTATTCCTATTAGCTGAGATTAACCCACACAGTTCCTCGTTTCCACCAATTAATATTACTAGTTTTTTGTCATTAAATATTTGTAAAGATTTGTTATTTATTTACCTATTTTATATGTTATGAAAATTATTTCTTTCAAATTTGATTGGTTCATTTTATTTGGTGTTTTATGACTCCTTTTCTTGTTTGTTTTACTTTTCTTTCATTGAGATTTTTGAAATAAACATTAGTTTACATTTTCATTTTTTACAATATTTAATCTTATTTTAATCTCTTTTAATCTAATTTTAACTCTTTTGTATCATAATACCTAAACTAAAGTTAAAATTCAAACTTCTAATTCTTATTTTATGATGATATAGAATTTATTTGAATTAAAGTTTAAAAAATTATATTCATATTTTTTTAGTACTATTGTGTTCATCCACAAAATATAATTAATTCAATATTAATCAACTAATGAGAATAATTTATTATAATTATAAAGTTAATATATTATTTAATTATATCAATGATAATTGAGAATTTTATTTTGATATGTCTTATATATAAAGCTAATATAACAATTTTATTATACATCTTTTTTGTTATGTTTCACTTACTATAACGAATAACTATTATAATACTTAAGTTCCATAATTACAATTTTAGAATATTATATTTACATAATTACAAATTTACTATAATATGTTCTATTTCAACTAGTATGCTACATGTAATTTTTATTAAAATGCATTCTAATAACAAGTACACACCACCATAGCACTTATTAAATCAGATCTGCGGACTATCTTTTGAATCAGATCTGCAAACTATCTTTTATAGAGATCCTCAACTATGGTTAGCTTCATGTGCTTTAATTCATATCAGCCATCAGTCATCATTAGTCATCAGATAGAAACCTAGAGATTTGAGAGTTAATTAATCAACACCCCTATAACAAGCCAATAGTCAAATAGTTAAATAATATGTGCATATTAGTTTTAAAAAGTTAATTTTGAGTCAAAATGATTATTGGATGCTTAGTAGCTATTCAGCAAACTAAAATGTGAAAAATATATGAATGACATGGAAAACACAAATGTTTTTTTAAGTTTTTTCTTTATATTGTTCTGCTTTTTATTAATATGAAAAACAATTTATTTTACTAACAATAATATAATGTTATCATTCTTACATGTAAACAAAATAAATCACAATGAAAATTATTGGAGGTTGGAGTAGAAGCCACAACTTTGGCCCTGAGTTCATTAAAAAAAATCCCAATAGAATATATGCAGAGTGAGAAAGAAGAAGTTATTATTATTATTAATCATGTTGGAAACCTATAAAAGTGGTCATTGAAAAGACAGAATTCGATCATAATGCTGTGATAAGAAAGAAAGTTAAGTGGATTTGACAAACTTCATTATCTTTGACAAGAAAAAAAGTCAAGGCTTGATATAATAGACATCTTATCACATTGAAATTTCAGTAACTTCAAGTTGAGAATAACAATGGCATTCATTAAATACCCAGCAAAACAAAGCAATTACTCGCACTGTCCAACTGAAATGTCTGGTCACGACCCCAACGTTATCGATTAGATTAGTGAGCTCGCTAATCCCAACCGGTAATATTTGCATAAAATCTATTTAATAGATTTTGGATATGAAATTCAATTTAGAAATCCCTCGTGAAACCCAAGCTCTATATTTCTGCTTGACAAATACATATATTTTTTCTTCGTATGTATGGAGCATGTTATATATTTAAAAATATAAGCTCCCTCTAAGTATGGAGCTCCAAAGAAACTCTTATTTTATTTAATCTTTTTTAACGATTTCGGTGTAAATGGGTTTAATTATTTCTGTGTACTTATTTAAACGACGTAGGTACCCCAACTTAGAAAGAAGGCTGTTCGTAAAAACTATTCTGAAAGAATATATGCAGTTTGAAAAAGAATACAGCAAACAAGTAATTGGCGGACATAAGTTGCTTATGGAGAAGACAAGATTCTATGATTTGACTAAATTCTTCTTTATCTCCTGATATATTATATCAGCTCACAGTTCAAATAGCTCTTCAAAGTGAGAATAAATGCTGCATTGATTAATTCATTAATTTTTCTTATTGTTTTCTAAATCGAACAACATTCTGCACGCCTCTATAAATCCCTCCGATCAATTCGTTACTCTCATCTTCCGTGTCTGTGAACGTCCATCCAATATCGATAAGATTAAAGACTGGTAATGTTAGCACAAAACTTAATTTCCATTTAAACTCTAAATTTCAGTTTACATGTTTTTTCTTGTCTTGTTTTGTTATTATTTATTGCCATTATCTATTAAGTTTCTCGCATACACTTACTCTTCTCCGTTTCAATTTAGAACTTCAATAAATACTCTCAATCTGCGCTGCTATTTAGTTCTCAATGGTTTCTGAAGGATTTCTATTGTTGAATATCTAATTGTTATAGGGGAATAACAAAATATAGGGCGAATAAAAGTAATACAATAAAATTATATTTCTGTCTTTGTTAAGGGTTAGGGTTTCACTGTTGGTGTCTTCTGTTGCTTCTTTGCAAGTTTTAAATCGGGATGGGTGGTGGGGAATCCCTACAGGCTTCCCCATCCAAAGCTTAAATAAAAGATTGCATCTTTTGCTTGTAACTTTATTCTTTGGGCTCTTTCTTGCAGGGTAAAATCCAGCAAGATGGATCGTGGAATGTCATTGATGATCTGCTCCATGATAGCTCAGCTCAGCTCAGCTCTAGAGGTTTCATCCAACGTGATCAACCTAATATTGACCAGGATAGGGGATTGGTTGACTCTCATTGGAAACTAAAGAGAAGTCTTGAAATCAGTGCGATGGGTTATTTTTATTCAGTTGGGAAATGATGTCCAGTCTATTAGGGTTCTTAGGAGGGTCATTAGACTTGTAGAAGCAATTTGTTGATCTTTCTGATGCTCTGTAAGAGAAAATCGAGGTTTGACTCTTTTGAGTACCTAGGGCCTATATACCTTCTACATGGATCTTCCTCCCTAGCTTATCGCTATAATTTGTAATATAGGTGTTTTAGGAGAGATGTGAATTCCTCTGCACCACTTCTCATAGTTGCGATGAAGTTGATATTTGTTTGGACCTATGTTAATTTTTTCATTAGATCAGTTATCCTTACTTTTGACACTTTTTATTCTAAGTTTGGTTTGTTGAAACAACCTATTGAATATGAATTGCAATCAACTTTGTAAGAAGTGCGATCATTTAAGTTCTAAATGTTGGGCATTAAAGGGATTGATAGATTAGAATGACTTGGGTGTTAAGATAGATGAAGATAACTAGAATTCGTTTTATTGTCTATGTATATCTTCTCTTGAAAAGGAATTGATCCAAAGGCCTAAAATGACTAGTTCAAAGTTATTTTTGTTCCTTGTTTGACTAAATTGCAAAATGTTTGAGTTGTGCCTTCTTTGAAGGATAATGATGTTTTGGTTGACTTGATGGTCTCAAACTCTCTCGAGTGTTCTATGGAGGTTTAAACAATTAGGAAATAGACTATCAAGAAGAGAGCCTTTGCTTGACTACTATCCTACCCAAATGGAGGTTCAAGAGAAGGTAAAAAAAATCCTCTACTATCCCTACTTAGATGGTCATTCAGGAGAAGATTACAAAAAGTAATAGGGTTTGTGACTCTATAATTTTTAATAAAATTGACTTGATAATTTCCCCTACTTAGATGGCAGATAAGGATGCTAGACAAGAAAACAAGATTTGTGATTCTCAAATAAATGAAAATATTAATAACCCTATTAAGAAAGATTATATTATGAAAATGAATAAATAAAATAGGAGCCTCCTGACTGCAATGGTTGAGCCTATTGTGAGTGATTACTATAAGGGATAGATGGGGTTCAAAGATCTCATCAATAATATGACTTTCCTTGGTTTTTCCTCCACACAACCTCAATATTATTTTTCATGATTTGTCTTACTTCATCAATTTCTTTATCACCTTACTTCTACTCCCTTAACATACACCATCAATCTGTCTATTATAGAGCCTATATGTTTACCTGACATCTTTTTGCCTCTTAATCCTAGCCCTTCACTTGAATTTCTATTTCATTTTTTCCTCTCTAGTATTTCATTAATCTCAATCATTAGATTCAAATGGGTTGGCCTTTACCTCTATTTTACTTGTCCACTTCTTGGAATGGTCAATATGTGTTACATAAGGATAGGCAATCCTTGTATATTTTATCTATCTTTATTTATCCTCTTCATTGAATGGTTTGCATATTGTCCACACTTTCTCATATATAATCATGGATTTTCACTTAGTGATTATAGATTGTGAAAATTGTCCTTCCATTGCCAATTAAGATGTGATTTTACCAATGACCCCAATTGATTACTAAGTTAGTTCTCAATCACCAATCAATGTATGATTTCTTATAGCTATTAGATAATATTTTTCTAATTATGAAATGGTTAGGTAATGGAAATTTTCTCCTTTGATCTTCTAGTTCTAGTTATCCCAACAATCTAACCATTTAGCATAGATGGAAATATCATTAATTTCTTTAGTTTCTCAAATACACTTGAGATAACTGAGTTCTAAACATTGATAGTTAGTTGATATCATCATTCTAATCTACTCCCCCTCAAACCATCCTCATACTTCTTTCTATATATGATCTTCAGTCACTTATTGTAGTCTTCACCTATGGTCTTTTCCTCTTGTCTTCTCCCCTAGTCTTTTCGTTTGGTCTTCTCCTTCTTCGACAATAGTACTAGAGGAGTAATATTTAACAACATTTCATTGCTAATTTACAATCTATTAAAGAAAACCTTATAAGTAGCCCATGTTGACTCTAAAGATGCCTCCCAAGTCTTCTTCAAATGACTCAATGCAATAACCTATTCTTGCATTTGAGACCCAAGCTCAACAATCTATCATTTGAATCTATACTTGGTAGTGTCAATACTTCTTCTTGTGTATATATGCTTTTGTGCGTAACTACCATGACAAGGGATAGAGCTGCTTTCACATCTAATATATTCACCATTCTCCTATCCTTCTCTTTTTTTTGTTGTCTTATCTTGTTCAGTGTCTTCTCCACCTCTTCACTAAATAGAGTAAGTGAACTTGCTAATGGAACAAGTTGACTACATAGGCTTTCCAATTCTTTCCATGCATCATCCTTCTTCTTCTAAAAATAGCTTACAATTCCCAAACTATTTGATATTTTAGTAATGGTGTTCCCTACCTCTGTAAGGATTATTTTGATCTCCTTTACCAAATTTGCCAAAAAAATTTACTTCAGTAAAATTCTCTACCATTTAATGTGTCATTTTCATCTTCAAGTTCTCTTTGATGATGTTCATGGATGTAGACTACAAATCTATTTCTCATTCATAAATAGCCTTGGTCATTATGTTTAGTTGATCAATAAATGTATCATCTTGGTATTTTTCAAAAATTAGTTACTAAATTTTCTAAGATGTTTCTAGCCATTCTCAACACTTGTTTATTTCTCTTCTCCTTTTCTCTGATATCTTTCCTCTTCACTTTTTTAGAGTACTACATCATTTTTTGGGTTTTAATTTATTGACATCCATAGGTGTAGGAAAGATTTCATCTTCACCTAGATTTCCAAATTTGTCCTTAATTATAAGTTGACTAGTTACTTTTACTATACTGGATACTTGGCTCAAGAGTGAGCTTTCTTATTACTTGATATTCTTTCTCACTCTATTCATGTTTCTCCTTTTCTTGAGATTCATCAATAATTTCATCTTTCATCTTTTCTATAATTGTCTTTTCCTATACAAAAGATAACTTAGCTTGACTAGTTTTGTCAACATCTCTTGCTTCATCGATAGGTGTCTTCACATCTTGTGCTTCTAGTTCCTCTGCTTGTAGTGGCATATCTTTTATTAAAATTCTATTTATCTCTTCAATGATATAAGTATCATTTTACATTAATAGGTAATAAATATCCTTGTAGAAACTTATCTAATTTAGAATCTTTTTCCTTACATCAATTATCTCATCATCTAATGACTAGAGATCTTTGACTATTTTTCTTATATTGCAATTTATTTTACTCCAAATTTCTTCTTATGATCTTCATATAGTTTCTTTGCATCTTATGAACTTACCGCTAGTTGAGCTTCAATAAAATTTGTTTCATTGATGTCTTTACATTTTTTATGTAGAATTCCATCTTGCATTAATAATCTATCCAAATTCATCATGAGGTAGCGAATGTAGTTGAAGAGGGGTTCTACTAAATTTATGCAAATATGAAAGAATTGCTTCTTCAAATTTCTTCTTGTCTTCTAAATTTTCTAAGATGTAAATTCTCATTACTATTTCTAAGCCTCTGTATTCTTTTATATATTTGAAAAATTCTTCAATTGTTGGTGCTTTTCTATACACTTCTCTTTTGTTCAATTCTACACTATGTTGATCTGAGTATGTGCTTTCTACTTCTTCAACATTTTCTTGTCTCCTATCATGTTTCCTTTTCCTATAAATTTCCTTTGTTGCATCTCTCTTGTTCTTTTCTGATTCAACCTTTTCATCCTTAATGTCTAACTAAGTAGTCTCTCTCTTTACTCTTTGGTAGGTAGAGGGGATATTGTAAGATGGATCCTCTATCACCATCTATTTTTTCCTAGATGTTCTTGCTCCTTCACATGGTTTCTATTGGGATTAACTGGTAGACATTCTCATTGTTGAGATTGGTGTCTTTATCTCCTTGATTGTTGTTAGAAAGGTGAATCTTTCCTTGGATATATTTTAATTGGGATATTCCAAGGGTCCCTACATGTAATTTGTCCACTTGTACACATGTGGAGGACATGTCATTATTTGTCCATTATTCCACATGTAAGGACAACTCTTGTTTATTTCTTTATTTAGTTTATCCTCCTTAAGAGGATTGTGACACTTTGCACACACCTATTATGAATGTGGCATTCATAGAAATGGGAGTTACAAATGCAACTCCTCTCTCATCTCTATATAAGAGATGCTCCTCCTTCTTTCTTCATAACTACACACCACTCTAAGCAGTTGATGTTATTGTATTGAGCTACCTTTGCTCCAACACTCTCTCTCTCTCTTCTTTAGGCATTTGCCTTCATTCATAATAACTCACAAGGGGTTTTCTTTGCTTTCCCCTTATAAATCCTTGTCTCCATTGTTGAACCATCTTGGTGTATGCTCTTGGAGTTGCTTATCTCATGGTAACATTGTTTCACACTTAACTTACTTGGATTGTTTCTCATTCTTTGCTCAACATTATTCATTTCTTACATGGTATCAGAGCTTGGTTATCTAATCCTTGTTTTAAGTTTTGTGGTGAAGGTTGCCATTCATTGGAGCACACCTTATTTGGAGACGTTATTGAGAGAAGAAGATTGTGTTGTGATCTTAGCTCGTTTTAACTAATCTTGTGCATGCAAGTTTTTTTTACTAACCCTCTTTGGAAGGCTTGCCGCCAAAGGGTTTTCTTGCAAAGCTTCATTTTTTTACTAACCCTCTTTGGACGGCTTGCCGCCAAAGGGTTTTCTTATAAAGCTTCTTATTCGTTTCTAACCCTCTTTGGACGGCTTGCCGCCAAAGAGTTTTCTTAGTAGTTTTTTTTTGGTTAGTTTTGGACGGCATGCCGCCAAAACAAAACATATTACAATAGTGAAGCTTTTTATCTCTTTATTTTTCCTCTCACTTTATTTATCAAAAAAAATTTAGGAAAAATAATATATTTTACTATTTTAAAAAAATATATATTTTACTTCTTTTTGTTTTTTTTTAAACAAAAAAAACAACAAAAAATATAGTATAAAGTTTTTATATATATAAAAACAAATTAAAAAAAAAAAAACTTCTTTTATTTTTTTAAGGCGGCCGCGCCACCCGCGCGCCACCTCGTGCCTCAGCCACCCGCCGAAGGCACTGTTACATATTTCGGCCCGAGCTCGCTGCAGCATTTTCGGCCGCGCCAACAATCCCGCCGCTACGCAAACATTTGCGCCGCCGCGCCAACATCCTCGCCGACGGTTACATTCTGCCGCCGCCACCTCTGCACCTTTACCGCGCACTCTGCTTTTTTAAAACCCCCCACCACCGCCCGCGGCTCGCCGCTCCACACACGCGGCGACCACCGACCACCGCTTTCTCTTGCCACGCGGCAGCCACCACTCGCTTCCCTCAATTTTTGATTTAAATCCGTTTCCCCCTCCTTCTCTTTTCATTTTAATTAAACTTTAATTATTTTTAAATTCCACTATCACTATTAATTATAATTAAAATAATTTAAAAAAAAATCAAATATTCTTAAAAAAAAATAATAATAGTAACATAAAATATAAAATAAAAAAAACAAACAATTTTGTTCAATTCATAAAAATTTTAATTTTAAATTTTTTTTTTTTTTTCCAAATGATTTGATTCTCAAATTAAGGGCATTTTTTTTTCAAAAAAAGAAGGAAAGAATTTTTTTTAATCATGTCAACATTAATTCCAGAAATCAAACTTAATTATTCAAATTATCATTCTTGGAAAACCCATATCTCATTTATTTTTCGTTTTAAACATCTCTTTGAAATAGCCACTGACCCTTCTCTTGAGCCTGGTTCAGCAGCTACTCAAGATGAGAAAGATACCTGGAAAGCTAAAAACGAAGAAGCTTTAGGGTTAATTGGTATTTCTATTATTCCAGATTTATATGTCTTAATTGCTCACTGTTCTAAAGCTCATGATGCGTGGTCCATCTTGAAGACCAAGTATGACAGTAGCGATGAATATCGCAAAATACAATTGCAAGATCAACTCGAAGATCTCAGGTATGCAGATTTTAAAGGTATGGATGAATTCCTCTTAAAATTTGATTCTCTTAAAAGTCAAATTATGGCTTTAGGTATTCAATTAGAGGATATTCGTTTAATCCATCTTATTCTTAAAAAATGTCTTCCAAGACAGTTTCAACAGTTTATAACCAATATTCATGCACAACTTGCTATTCCTACTTTATCTTCTCAGTTAACTTATGTTATTTTCCAAACTTTATTAAGACAAGAAGAAGCTAAGCTAATCCAGTTTGGTACTCTCAAATCAACTGAACATGCATTTGTCTCTAGAAATTCAACTAATAATTCTCGTTCTAATAATCATAATTACAAGCCATCTAATTCAAATAACACTAACAATAAATTTCATCCCAAATATAATAATACCCATCACCCTAATAATACTCATAATCCTAATCAGAGGAACCATTCCAATCCCAAACCTCATTGTTCTTATTATGGCAAAGATGGTCACCTTGTTAATAATTGTTTTAAAAAACAAAATGATAAAAAACCTATGAATCATAGTACCAATCATCAAACCTCAAACCATAGAAAAGGTAATTCAACTTATTCTAATTCTCGTCAAGCTTTTACTTGTAGCTTTAATCTTTGTAAACCTCTAGAGTGGATTGTTGATAGTGGTGCATCCCAACATGTCACCTCTCATAAAGAAATTTTTGATTCCTTACAACCTGATATTGCTAACATTCCTATTCAGTTAGCTAATAATCAGACTTGTAAAGTTGAAGGACTAGGTGATGTTACTATTCCTAATGGTAAATTGCATAATGTTCTATATGTCCCTGACTTGAAAACTAATCTAATTTCTGTTTCATAGCTATGTCAGAACTATAAAGTTGAATTCTACAAAGATACATGTTATATTATAGATCCTCAAACCCTCAAAGTAATGGCTTATGCTAAAATGGATAATGACAATTTGTTTAAATTCCATGAATTTGCTAGTTCACGATATTCTTTACATACTTCTATTGATTTCAATATATGGCATGAAAGACTTGGTCATTTAAATTCTGATTATATTACTTTCATGAAAAAGCATAATATGGTTGATGGCTTGCCTAACATTATTCCTTCCAAGATTACCTGTACAGGTTGTATGAGTGGTAAGATGCATAGGGAGCCCTTTCCAAGTGGAAAATCATGGCGAGCAACTCATAAGTTGCATCTTGTCCATAGTGATCTTTTGGGTCCCATGGAGAATACCTCCATCCAAGGTTCTTGGTATGCACTTACCTTTGTTGATGATTTTTCTAGACGAACTTGGATCTATTTTTTGCATAGCAAGGATCAAGTTCTTGATATATTTATTGAATTTCAGTTATATGTGGAAAGGCAATCTGGGTATAAACTTAAAATTCTTAGAACTGATAATGGGAAAGAATATGTGAATAATGCTTTTCATTCTTATTTGAAATCATGTGGAATTAAGCACGAGCTTACTATTCCTTATACACCACAACAAAATGGTGTAGCGGAAAGAAAGCATCGGACCATTGTTGAAATGGCTCGAAGCATGTTGCATGCTAAGAATTTGCATTATAAATTTTGGGCTGAAGCCATGTTTTGTGCAACTTATATTCTTAATCGGACTCCTACCAAAGCTCTTAAAGCTATCACTCCAGAAGAGGCTTGGTCTGGTAGGAAACCAAACTTACATCATTTACGGATATTTGGTTCTACTGCTTATGTCCATACGCCTAAATAGAAAAGGCATAAATTAGATGCTAAGTCATCTCCTTATATGTTTGTTGGCTATGATGAACACACTAAGGGTTATCGAGTTTATGATTCCACTACTAACAAAGTTCAAGTTGCTAGAGATGTCTGTATTGCAGAAACTGGAGTTCATGACTGCTCTACTACAACGGATGAAGAATTCAATGGCACTAAAATTGTGCTAGTGGAGGACCAACCTCCCTCTCTTAACCCTACTCTTTCTTTTAATCAAGTACCATAGGTTATTTCTACTCCTCCATCTCATGATACTCAAATAGATACTAATGATACCATTCTTACTCATGATTCTTCCTCTAGTGATAATTCCATTACAACAAAACGTAAACCTAAATGGGCTCAAAATCTCATCAATGAAGCTAATGATTATATTTCTAAATCTGGTGGAATTAAACATAGAAGGATTAATTATTGTAATTATGCTTTGATGACTACTATTATGAATTCTAACGATCCTAAGTCTTTTGATCAAGCTAACTCTCAACCTCATTGGCAGAAAGCCATGCAAGAGGAATATGATTCGTTACTTGCTAATCACACTTGGGATTTAGTCACATTACCTCCTGGCAAAAACCTAGTTTCATGTAAATGGTTATATAAAACAAAATTGAATACTAATAATGAAATTAGTAAATTTAAAGCTAGACTAGTTGCTAGAGGCTTTTCCCAAATTGAAGGCTTAGACTATAATGAAACCTTTGCCCCTGTTGCTAAAATGCCTACTATCAAATTAGTTCTTGCTTTAGCATCTAAACTGAATTGGCCCATTCATCAAATGGATGTTAAAAGTGTTTTTTTAAATGGTGAGTTACATGAAGAAATCTATATGGCTCAACCTCCTGGATTTGTTAAGAAAGGTAGTGAAAATCTAGTTTGCAAATTGAACAAATCTATTTATGGCCTTAAACAATCACCTAGAGAATGGTATTCTCAAATTAATTCTTTCTTCATTTCTCAAGGTTTTACTAGAAGCAAAAATGATCCTAATTTGTTTATTAAACATACTACCGATGATATTATCATTGTTATTGTTTATGTAGATGATTTAATTCTCACTTCTAGTTTAGACATTTTGATTTCTGATATTAAATTCCAACTTAAACAAAAATTTCAAATGACCGACTTAGGTATCTTACATTACTTCTTAGCTATGCAATTTTTTCAAACTCCTAATGGTATCTTTGTTTCTCAAAGCAAGTATGCTTATGATCTTTTAGAAAAATTTAAGATGAATGACTCTAACCATGTTTCAATTCCATGTGAATTAGGAACTAAATTAATAAATGATATGAATACTCCTTTTGTTGATGAAACTTTGTATAGACAATTAGTAGGAAGTTTAAATTATTTAACTCTTACTAGACCTGATATTGCTTATAGTGTTGGTTTAGTGTCTCGTTTTATGTCTAAACCTCAACAAACTCATTTTAAAGTTGCTAAACGCATCTTAAGATATATTAAAGGAACTATTAATATAGGCTTATTTTATGATCCAAACTCTGAATTCATTTTACATGGCTATACTGATTCCGATCTAGGTGGAGATCCTAATGATGGGAAATCCACTTGTGGTTATGTTTTCTTTGTTGGTTCAGGTCCAATTTCTTGGAAAAGCAAAAAGGAACACTCTATTTCCCTATGCTCAACAGAAGTTGAATACAGAGGTTGTACCAATGCAGCTAAAGAAGCTTTGTGGATTCGAAGACTTCTTGATGATTTTGGTCTACTTCAACAATCACCTACACCTATACATTGTGACAATCAAAGTGCTATTGCCTTGGCAAAGAATCCAGTATATCATGCTCGCACTAAACATATTTCACTTCAACATCACTT
Source organism: Cupressus sempervirens (assembly GCA_028749045.1). Lineage (NCBI taxonomy): Eukaryota > Viridiplantae > Streptophyta > Pinopsida > Cupressales > Cupressaceae > Cupressus > Cupressus sempervirens. Next base: position 226,220,534 of record CM053787.1, on the reverse strand, counting down.
CATTCGACAACAAGTTGAAGACAATCAAATTATTCTTCTTTATTGTAAAGGAGAAGATCAAGTGGTTGATATCTTAACCAAACCACTTTCTAAAGAGAGATTTCAGTTCCATTGTAAAAATTTGGGTTTGCAACCCGTTGAAGTAAACTCCCCAAGTAAAGCTTAAGGGGGGGTGTTAGAAAGGTGAATCTTTCCTTGGATATATTTTAATTGGGATATTCCAAGGGTCCCTACATGTAATTTGTCCACTTGTACACATGTGGAGGACATGTCATTATTTGTCCATTATTCCACATGTAAGGACAACTCTTGTTTATTTCTTTATTTAGTTTATCCTCCTTAAGAGGATTGTGACACTTTGCACACACCTATTATGAATGTGGCATTCATAGAAATGGGAGTTACAAATGCAACTCCTCTCTCATCTCTATATAAGAGATGCTCCTCCTTCTTTCTTCATAACTACACACCACTCTAAGCACTTGATGTTATTGTATTGAGCTACCTTTGCTCCAACACTCTCTCTCTCTCTCTTCTTTAGGCATTTGCCTTCATTCATAATAACTCACAAGGGGTTTTCTTTGCTTTCCCCTTATAAATCCTTGTCTCCATTGTTGAACCATCCTGGTGTATGCTCTTGGAGTTGCTTATCTCATGGTAACATTGTTTCACACTTAACTTACTTGGATTGTTTCTCGTTCCTTGCTCAACATTATTCATTTCTTACAATTGTTCTAGTAAAAATTTTGTCAACGGCTCGAACCATTTCCTCATGTTTGTCCATAGGTTTTCATAATAATATATCAGCATGAAGAATGACCTCTTTTACATTAACCTCATAACCCATTAATGGTAGCCAGTGGGTGCTAGTTTCAACTACATATAGAACACAACAATATGTGTCTCATAGAATATAAATATCATTTTTATATTTTCCTATGACACTAGAAAGAGCTCTTATAACAAGAGTATGCATGTTAGCCTAATGTATTTTTTGACCATTCAATGTTTTCTTTCCCCAGAAAATAGTTTTGGATGGAAAATAAAATATGTATGAGTAGAGATCCATACTTTACTAAATGCTTGTTCTCATTCTTTACTATTTCCATATTTTCTATAAGTTGTGTCCTCGCTGCTTCACGTAGGTCACAGAACTGATTGTTCTTCAAAGTATCGTAAGTGGTGTGTATTGCATCGTGGTACGATTTTGGTTCAATTGGATTGATGTACTCTATATGCAATCAATCTTGAAGAAAAATGTACTTCCATGTCTTCAGTGTTCTCAAATATCATGAGTCATCCATCATATTTTGATTTACTTAGATTGGTAGCCAAATGTGTTGGTATCTTTCTTCTTGTGCAATCTTTTCCTTGAGAATGGAATCTTGTCACTCTATGAATGATTATTTTTGGCAAATTGTGTTGTTGAGCTAAGAACATTGTGAAAAATAAATCACAACTAATGTTGAGTGACAATTTTTCTTGGCACCACTTGATGGCAAGTGAACTCAATACACAAAGAGCAACTCGGCACAAGTGTATGTCGAGTGAGCTCGGTAACAACTGCAGATACAAAACTTGGTCAAAGTCTAGACTAAGTGAACAATATACCAAACTGTCATTAAAACATAGAGAGCCAAAGGTTGAATCTTTCAACTATGAACTTCTCAAAATGCAAAAACTATGCAACGATGAATAGAAGAAGAAAAAAAAGGATATGAATGACTGCTTGCTTGATTCCTTTTTATTCAAATAAGATAAACCATTACAAAAATTTGGGAGCATTTGGCTTCAACCACAAAAACCCTAAAATCTTCAAATTGATACAATTTAAAACTTACAGCTCTAATGGTTGCATACAACAATGCTTGGAGCAATTACTACTCCATAGGTCAAATGAATAATAATTTATACAATGAAAAAAGATCCAAATGTGAAAAGCTTTTGTCTTCTCAACTCCTAACTTGATCTATTGATCAATTTCCTTCTTTGCTGTTCGTTTTTGCACTTCTCTACTCTACTCTCCAACAACTCTCCCAACTCTCTACTCCAACTGATCAAATGAAATCAGATTCATTCTTTTTATCTCCTGCCAAAAACATTTCCCTCTCATTTCAAATTGAAACTTACCTACCATGCATTCAAGGTTTCTAATGTCATCAGGGTGGTAGGTGGGCATTTTTCTTTAGGGGCAAACCTACTGCTTTAAATATTTCAACAATCCCCCTTTGTCCAGAGCCAAATAAAACAAGGATCACTCCTAATCAGAATCAACTACACCAAGACTCTCTCTTAGGTACACAAAAGTTCCAATGTCTAATGACTTTGTGAAAATGTCTGCTAGCTACTGCTCAGACTTGCAAAATTTCATCCTGATATCCTCATTCTCCACCAACTCTCTAATGAAGTGATATCTAATCTCTATATGTTTGCTTCTCCCATGGAAGACTAGATTCTTGGAAAATGCAATTGATGAGATGTTGTGGAAAAAGATTGTGGTTCCATCCTCTTGCCTTTCATTCAAGTCTATCAAGATTAAGAAACAATAGGTTGCTTCTTGGATGCCGATGAAGTTACACCTAATCCCATATGGAACATGTATCTAGAAGTGCTCTTCCTATCATCTAAACTTTCAGCCCAATCACTATCTGTGTAACCAACCAACTTGAAATCATTTTCTCTAGTATACATAATTTCAAATCCCTTGGTACCATTCACATACCTTAGGATCCTCTTTCCTACTTGCCAATGTGAATCCTTTGGTGTTTCCATAAATCTAGAAATCAAACTTATTGCATGCATCATGTCTGGCTGAGTTGCAGTCAAATACATCAAACTTCCAACCATACTCTTGTATAGTGTTGGATTGACACTTTTGTTGCAATCTATCTTGTTCAACTTTAGACCTACTACTATTGGTGTTGGGGTTGCTTTATTGTTCTACATTTTGAATCTCTCTAAGATCTACCTTGCATAATTTTCTTGAGAGATGAAGATGCCATCATGCATTCATTTTACTTCTATGCCTAGAAAATACTTCAAGAGACCTAGTTCTGCCATTTCAAATTCATTCTTTATTGCCTCTTTAAACTCACAAATTAGGAAATTGTCATTTCCAATGAAGATTAAGTCATCAACATACAAGAAAACAATGAACACATTACCATTTTATGCTTTGATGTTGAGAGTGAGCTCACCATCGCTTTTGCTAAAGCCATTGCTCATCAAATATGAGTCAATCCCGCTATACCATGCTCGTGGAGCTTGCTTGAGCCCATACAGAGCTCTCTTCAATCTATACACTTTGTGTTCTTCACCTGCAACTTCATAACCAAGTGGCTACTCCACATAAAAAAATTCTTTCAATACACCATTTAAGAAGGTGGACTTCACATCCATTTGATATACCTTTTATTTATGTTGGGCTGCAATTTTTGTGACAGCACACATGGTTTCCATTCTTGCAACTAGGGAATATGTCTCATCATAATCTCTACCATATTGCTACTTGTACCTCTTGACCACTAAATGTGCCTTATGCCTATCTATCTTTCCTTTAGCATTGCACTTGGTCTTGTAAACCCATTTCACTCTAATTACTTTTTTCTTGGGAGGCAAGGTAGTTAACTTCAATGTCTCATTTCTTTCACTAGCATCTATTTCCTCATCCATGGATTACACCATTTCTCTTCATTCACAACTTCCTCAAAATAAATTGGATCACTATGAGAAAATAATTCAAAATTTACACTCTCATCATAATCTTCCTCATACCTTTCATCATGGTATATCTCCCTTAGACTTTTAGTCTTTTTTCCCAATAGGGAGGTGAGAGTGGGATCTAAATTCTTAGTATTGTTACTGCTACTATTTTGCATACTAGCTCTAGTTTGTCTTGATGTGCTTAGAGATGTTACTCCACATGTTAAGGGCTACTTCCCTTTTTTCCTTTGTTTGCAATCTATATTAGTTGCTTCATCATCTTGTTGATCATCAATACCATCTTCTTCCTCTTCAATGGTAGGAACTTTACTTGAAGTACTTGAGGATTAATCTACCGAGCCATCCCATGACTAATTTTCAAGAAACTCCACATCTCTTGAAATTATGATCATCTTGTCAATTGGATCATACAATCTATAAGCCTTTGATTCTAAGTTATACCCTATGAAGATGCACTTCACACCTTTTTCATCCAACTTTTTCCTTTGTTCCTTAGGCACATGTGCATATGCTACACATTCAAACACTCTTTAAGTGCTCAAATTTCCATCTGCCTCTTGACCAAACCTCAAGAGGTATCTTGTCTCGAACTTATTTTGTAGGACACACATTGATCAAATATACTGCTATTGCTATAGCCTCTCCCCAATATTCAATTGGGACTCCCTTTGCTTTCATCATACTTCTTTCCATTTAAATAATGGTCCTATTTTTCCTCTCAGCCACTCCATTTTGCTACAAGGTATAACTAGCTATAAGCTCTTTTCTTATGCCATTTTTCCTACCAAAATTTGCAAACATATTGAAGGTATACTCCCCTCCTCTATCTGATCTAAGGACCTTAACATAGTGTCCACATTCTTTTTTGGCCAGGGCTTTAAATTCAACAAATTTATCAAATGCTTCAGATTTGTTCTTCAAAAAATACACTCATGTCCTATGACTGAAATTATCTAGGAATGTCATAAAATAGATACTCCCCCCAATCGAAGTAGTTTGCATAGGGCCTACCAAATCAAAATGTACCAATTCTAATGGTGCTCTAGCTCTTCTAGAATTTTGAAAATCAAAGGGAAGCCTATGTTGCTTACCCAAAATGCAAGCCTCACACTTCTCATAAGAATCTACTATGCTTGGCAAACCATCTACCATTCTTTTCCTGGACAACAAATTTAAACCAACAAAGCCAAGATGTCCATACCTGAGATGCCAAGGCTTGGAGGGTTCTTCAATCTTGCTCCTAAGAGCTGATTTCTAATGTACTACTATACATGCATGCTTGGGAGGTGCAACAGTGACTTGAGAAGAGAAACATGTCTCTACCTTGAATGGGAACATTTTATTCTTTTTCATTTGGACTGCTGCAAGTAATCTATTACTCCCATCATTCTCATGAATGACACACTTGTCATTTTCCATCAGTACTTTGTATCCATTTTGAATGAGTTGTCCAACATAATCTATTACTCCCATCATTCTCATGAATGACACACTTGTCATTTTCCATCAGCACTTTGTATCCATTTTGAATGAGTTATCCAACACTCATCAAATTGTGCTTCATACCCGAGGCAAAATACACATTCTATATCTCCTTCTTCTCACCTTGCTTGGTGCGGACCATGATAGATCCTTTTCCCACTATGGGAATGGTTCCATTATTTCCCATCTTAATTTCAAACTTCAAAGTCTTATAGATGAAAGAGAATAAAATTTCATTACCACTCATGTGGTTGCTACATCTGATGTCAAGGTACCATACCTCAGGGCTGCCTTCTTCATGAATGTTACACATGATGAAGGTTGTGGGATTATTTTCATTTCCCATGTTCATATCAGCCACATTAGCATTTTGATTTAACTGATCACCCTACTTCTTCCATCACTCACTTGTATAATGCCCGTACTTATGATAGTAGTAGCATTTGACATTGCTCTTGTTAGAATTTTAATTCTTCTTACCTCCTCTAGAAATATTTTGAGAGGTTCTTGTTCCCTCTTGGTTTCTTGCTTGTCCTGAGCTTTCTACACCAGTATTCCTTTGACTATTCCTTCCACAACCTCTACTTCTTGAGCCTCTATCAGAGCCATTTCTTCTTCTCCCTCTACCTCTTGAATTCTCTTGAGCCTTGAAAGACTACTCTTGAGAAGTTGTTGCTGATATATTGATCAGTGCTCATGAGTTTGAAGAGTTCCCATCAACTCATCCATGCTCAATGTGGTGAGGTCCATTGCTTCTTCTATGGTCATAAAAATATTGTCATATTTTTGAGGAAAACTCCTCAGTATCTTCTCCACAATCCTCTACTCTACATATTTTTCTCCATTTGATTTGAGTTAGTTTATAAAAGTGGAGATTCATGAGCTGAACTCTACAATAGGTTCATTTTCCCTCGTCTAAAGGTTCTCAAACTCTCTTCTAATCATCTATAGCATCACTACTCTAACCTTATTAGTCCCCTTGAAGTTCATCTCAAGGATATCCCATGCTTCCTTAGCATAATTTGCTATTGCAATCTTTGGAAAGACTATCATTGCTTCCCCAATAAGACTTAATGCCTTTGCATCCTTCCTTCTTGACTCTTTCAACTGAGTCTTTTGTGGATTTGAGAGGGCAACATACATTGTTGGGACTATAACATCATTAAATCCATTTATCACAAACTCCCACAAATCATTCACAACCATTATGGTTTTCATCTTCTTTGCCCATGTATCATGATTATATCCATTAAAGGATGGTGTCTACTGCCATATCTTTCTTGCATCTCTTGCCATGTCAAATATCCCAGAAAAAAAATGTCCTAACTCACTATGGACGTGGGGCCTCAAAGGTCTAATACCATGTGGAAAATAAATCACAACCCTAAAATCTGACTCAACAACAACTAATGCCAAGAGGAGGGTGCTAAGTAAGCTTGTACAAGAGGAAGTTAAGTGAACTTGGCACACAAAGGGAAACTTGGCACAAGTATATACCAAGTTAGCCTAGCAACAAGAAATGTCGAGTGAGCTCAATAGCTACTATAAAGTGGTGCTTAGCAAAAGATGATACTGACACTAGTACATTTGAGCTCATTTTTTGACCATTATTGGTCGAAATTTCAACCCATTTTTCAACCAATCTTTGACCAAATTTACCAACAAATTGATCGATAATTTTTCGATCAAAAATTTGACGAACCTACTAGATGGTCAAAATTTTGACCAATACATTGGTCAAAAAATGTCCAAGTTGTTAAGCCATTTTTTCTCATTCATTGGTCAAACTTCCGACCAATGCTTGGTAGAAATTTGTGAGGCATTGGTCAAAATTTTGACCAATGCATGGTAGAAAACTAGATGGCACTAGTTGAAAACTTTTTGGTCAAAAATTCAACCATCTAGTAGGTTGGTCAAAACTTCGATGAATACAGTTGTCAAAAAATGTTAGCGTTGTCAGCACATTTTCTGCCATTCATTGGTCAAACTTTCAACCAATGCCTGGTAGAAATCTGTAGGGCCCATATCATTGATAGTAATATCATGGACCCACTTCCCCGTGTACTAGGTATGAAGATTTTTGATCGTGAGATCGAGCCAAGATCAAACGGTGGCATTGACTCACTATGAAGAAGTGCTCAAAAGTTAAGTATAGCGAGTTAGCGAGTGTGACCCACTACTACTGAAGTAAAATTTCTGTCAATAAGATCAAGTCTAGATCGATGACACTCGTTGACTCGCTATAAAGAGATGTGCAAAAATTAGGTATAGCAAGTTAACGAGTAGTGGACCCACCATCGTTTTCTTAAAGGTTGTTTCAATTGCCTACCACACGATTAAAGTAAGATCAGTGATCATTGCTAGCTCGTTGTAGAAAGGTGCTCAAGAATTATGTATAACGAGTTAGCGAGTTGATGACACGTGTGTGTAGTCATGCATGGGCCCAGTTTCAAGTGCCAGCCTTGAAGGAAAGGTAGAGGTGGAGGTGTTTTATTGGCTTGACTGCCAATGTGTTAAGAAGAAAGCTGAGTCAGCTTAGTTGTCATTCCCAGATCGTAGGATTTTTCAAGGATCAATGGCACAAGTTTAAAAAAGAAAGTGCGACACCACTCTATTTTTCTGTTTGGTGCATTTATGATAAGTGAAAGCTTCGTGTGTGGGAGAAACAGAGTATAACACAAAGATTTTCATTAATTCCAGTCCCACATGAACAGAGATTGCAAATGTTTTGAGCATAAGAGCTTGATTGATTGTGTCATGTTAAGCCTAGTAAAGACGTGAAACTATTCTTCTGTCATTGAAGAGAAGTTCAGAGAAGAACAAGTTCAACAAGTCAAGTAAGTACTCATATTATAACCTCTGTGGCATTCCAATTCTCTCAATACTATAAAAATGCCTCCTAAGAAACCATTCTCTAGGCAAATTAATTATGTGGATAGGAATGTCCACAATGATTTATTAGAATTACTCCTAGAATCTATTGTACAACCTGCACAAGTTAAAAAATTAATTTCCTTAAACCCTAGGCTTAAAATTGGTGATGGCCTATATGAAAAGGGGAACTGGGTTAGGGATGCAACAACTACTCAAACTGGCCTTATCTTGTTTAAAAAGTGGTTTTCAGAAAGAAAGTTGTTTTCCCCGCATGCTAATGTCTGGAATTTTGATTTGGGAAAGTTAGTAGTCCTAAGTGTTTTCATGGATTATGATTTGCTTGAAGCCATTGCTAAGAATTATGACCAAGCCATTAGGGTTGTAAGAAGAAAGGATGGTATGCCTCTGGTCTCGATTACTCCTGAAGAAATTAGAGAGGTTTTTCACTTGGAACCATTATCAGACTACCATGTGCAAATCAATCTGCTAGAATTAGAGAATGAATATAAAGCAAAGAAGGATGTAATTAGGGGAGGTGCACTAAGGGTACATATTGGTACAATAGGAACTTTTCCAGTAATTACTGCAGCCTCTAGCGAGCCTTTTAAGAAGAGTCATTTCACTTCCCACGTTGTAGAGATATACAGGACCTTATGCCGAGTTTTTGGTGAAGATCAGCAAGAATTTATGCCCATTGGTTTCATGTACATGATGGTTCAAATTGCTTCCTTTGGTGTAGATGTTATTTTTGATTTTGCTTCCTTTTTGGCTAAAGAAATTCACATTGGTTTAGTTGGGATTGCGAAGGGCAAGGTGGAAAAAACTTTTGGTCACTACTCTCTATTAATGCATATGTTTTTGTTCAAAGGAGTGACATATTTTGGTAATGAGATGGAACTAAACAGAGAGGAGAATGGGGAAATACTGCCAATCTAGTTGTGGAGTGCAATTATGACCTAGGATGCAAGTAATGCTAGTTTTGTCAAATTTGATAGATATTTTGCTGCTAAATTGAGATGCCTCATATTGAGTGACAATCCCAGAATCCCTACGGTACTAATGAGTCTCATCAAGCCTATGGATAACCACCATGACTTGAAAGTTTCACATAATTGGAGAGATATCATCCCCTACCCTGTTTCTACTATTTTTAAAATCTATGGTTTCAAGGGGAACCCTCATGTTTTGCCTTACCAAGTTCCTTTGAAGGTGGGAATGGCTGAAGTTTTATGGTAGTTAGGGGGAGTGGAAGAAATGTTTTTGTTGAAAAGGCAATTAGGGTCAATTTTCCCTACCTTCATAGTGGCCCATCAATTTGTGATTACAAAAGGGGGATGGATCTTTTTGCATAAAATTTTGGAGCAGTATATGATGGTTATCTCTCATCCCCATTTTTGTGATTCTGAGGGATTTTTCAATCAGATGTTGAGGCATAGAATCAAGTTGGGACCAGTCAAGCACAATTCTTATTATCCAGAGGATATTATAAGGAATGAATTCTCATTGTAGGAGCAGGAAACTAAAAAGGAAAAATGGAGAGTTTATTCCTAGGTCTTAGAATTCATTCATTGTTTTGATAATAAATATGATCCTTTGGATAATGCTATTACAGAGGCTGACAAAATAAGTAAGCTCATGAATACCTTCCCTGAAATAATGGAGGTCATGAATGAAAAGAAACAATTTTTTATTGATTCATATCCTGATAAGGCCAGAGAGGTCATGAGGAGGTTGGCTTTCACTCCAAATGTGAGAATTGATAAAATAATTGTACCAAAGAGGCCCGGATATACTATAATTCAAAATAAAAGGGTTCCTGTAGACAAGGGCAAAAAAATAATAGGATCTACCAGTATAGCCCAAGAGGAGAGACATGAAGAGCCTAGTCCTAAGAGGAAAAAGGTAATGATAGAAGAAAGGCCTCAAGATGAGGAATATTCACCCACCCAGTCCCCTTTGATGAATGGAGATGAGTAGCTCACTGGTGAATAGGTTGAACAAATGGGATCACAGGGAGATATTTTTATTACTCAAGCAGAATTAGATGAGGGTAAGCCTCCTGAATTTCCTCTCCCAAGTTTGGATCTTACAATAGCTGATTATAGAGGTAGGGAGTTGGACCCTGTATTAGAGTAGGCAAGTCATCAATTTTTGACTAATGATAGTTTTGTGAAATCAAGGGCTTTTCAGCAGTTTGCATGGAGGACAAACATGAAATTTTTCGAGGAGAAATGTAAAAAGATGAAAACAGAGCATCCAGAAATGGATGAAACTTCCATGCAAAACCAAATTAAAGAAGAAATGATGAAGGAATTGCAGAATATAAGCCCTAAGGAGGGGAGGAAAATGATAAAGGCATCTAACATTTTATTATTGCCCAATTGGGATATTGTAGATGCATTAATTTTCAATTCGATTTCAAGTAGATTGGAGTTGCAAGACCCAAATAGAAGAGACTTCCAAGGCACTTCATTCATTGAAGATCAAGTTGCATTGGTCAATCAGTCGTTGAGAAAGGGATCTAGAGCCACACCATCACAATTAGATGGGTCTAGGTTGATGGGAAATATACTTGTAAGAAGGGTTGCTGACACCTCACATGTACATGCAGCATATTAGAATGTGGATTCTTCTAAGTTTGTGTTGGCCACTGCTAAGAAGGAGGAACAGGTTATGTCTAAGTTACAGAATAAATATGAAACACTTCTTGAGGCCTATAATAGGGAGGTATAAAGGAGAATTGAACTTGAAAACAAGGCGATGGGGAAATCCACGAGGCCAAGAATAACATACCCCCATCCTCCAGTGGAACCTTTTAAATCCACCCCCCTTGTAGAGATACCAGACACACCTCACAGGCCTGAATATTATACAGCTAAGGAATTTGAAGAAGAGAAGAGAAAACTATCGGCCTTACATGTAGAGTTAAATATGCAGTATGAGGATAAGCTTAGAAAGGCTCTAATGTATTTAGTGGGAAAAATTGAGTGGCCCTTATTCTTTGATTAGTTGGTAAAAGTAATAGATATATGGGAGAAATTGAAAACTCATGATGATACCCTGAAGCCTATTGTTAATAAATGGGGAAGAAGGGAAAAGAAAATCACCCTTCTATGTTATTCAGTTATAAAGTCTTCCCATGACCATGTTGAAAAATTGTATGATATTGCTAATGAACTGTCAGATTTTGATAACAGGAGAGTTGCTCTGCAACTGAAAATTATTTCTTAATTGAATAAGTACAAGAATCAAAAATTTGATCTATTTCCTTGTGCCTTGGATAGAAAGAAGAAATTGAAAAATAAGGAAGAGTGGAGTAAAGAATTGGATGACCTTTTCTGCACAAGGATAAATAAAGTTATTAATGAAAAGGGGCATGCCTGGTGGGCCACCACGATAGAGGAATTGGTTAAAGTCCAATTATTTTTTGATTCTTTAAAGAAAGAATTTGTTGGTTTTGAAAAGGATGCTGGTTATATTTTAAAAAAGAAAAATGATATCCTATAGTTTAGCTGGCCGAATGATATACAATTTGACACTTGGATGGCAGATCTTCTGTTGGACAAGTAGTTAGAGGAGGATAGTTCAGATGATGATGAGAAACTAGAAGGCGAGGTGAAGGTTATTGACACCTTTGCACTATAACTGAAAAAAGAAGAAGGGGAAAAGGTAATAATGCCTACTCAGGGTGAAAGCAGTGAGAACCCGTAGGAGAAAACCGATTTGGAGGTATCACAAGATCATCCTTCTTTGGCCAACTTGGCAGCCTCATATTCTGAGGAGCCGAAATAATGAGAGACAAATCAGAAGTTGATGATTCACAACAAAAACTGGAACGAGCCTACCTGAAGGAATATTTGATATGCTTGGCATTTTGTTGTGATTGTTTTTGTCTTTTGTATGATGCTTTGTTCCTTGGACACCTGTCAGATCACAATTGCCCTTTTCTTGTTGCAACTCATGCTATATAAATGAGTTTTCAAGACATTGTGATGGTCTGAGACTTGTGTAATTTTTTGTTTCTTTCAAGAAGAGTACATATTCAGTCGGTCCAATAGTATGCAGAGGTTTTGAGTTTGCTTCCATTTTACTTTCTGATAAGCAAATTGAAATGACAGAAATGGCAATTTATTATGGGCATTCAATTGATTTTCTATTGGTTATTGTATTAGTCATATGAAAAGGATAATAAAAAGGGGTATTTACAATATATCTATGGATCATCAATTTCTATCTCCAGTTTATGGGTTTGTTTACTTTGAACTCATTTAAATAAGGTTTATTTGGCTGAATGCAGTCTGGATGGGTTGTATGCTGGTTTTATTGTTGCTTTTAATTCAAGCAATTATATAAATGCTTTAGTAAATCAGTAGGGTTTATGAGTTCATAAAATGGATATTGCTTAAGAATGGAGATGGGCGATTGTAGTTGATTAATTCTTATACAAGTTATTTGAATTAGATCTCTCGCCAATAGTCAATTTCTTCCCCAATGGATAAGGCACCGGTCCTATAAATCAAAAGTAAACAAGGATAAATTCTGCTACTGCATATCAAATCATCTTACAAAATCAAAATTATTTTCAATCCTGTTCAAGAATTATAAATGCTGCTCTCAACTCATTTATATCTAATTTCTGAGTCTTAGGTAGCTGCTATTTCTAGGAATATTTGTAAATTTTAAGAGAATTATGACCAGATCTATTGATAAGGGATGTGTATAAGTTTGAGAGCATTGAAGAATTGAAGTGAGCTATGTATGTATGTGAGGGTAACAGAGGAGAATCAGAATGAAACTAAGATAATTTCATTTTCGAATTCTACTACACCGTGCACTTGTACAAATCCTTTCTTGTTCCTCTTTGTGCCCACCACTTAGCCCACATTATTGAGTGTCCTATACAAGAAATTCTTATAGCAAGCAATTTACACAAGATTCTTGGAGTTGTTCCACTATAAAATATGATGAAATCATGAACTAATTGCCTATTATTTAAGAAAATGAGAAAAACTATAAGACACTTTGTAGTGTTGCAATAATAGCCAAATAAAAAAAGTAGGCATGCTTTTTTGGATCATATTCTCTCTCAGACACAGATGTAACATGCATTTTGGTTGCAGGTGATTTCTAAGAGCTTGGGGTTCACTATTAATTCCAACACCTTCGACTAAATTTTTTGAACAAGTCAAAAGTTGTTCCACTATAATGATTACTAATAAACTTTATCATTGTTCAATTAAAAAGTTTATCATTAGCAAAAATGGTAGATAATTTTTTTCATGGTCTCAAGGAAAACAAAGACTGCTTGACAATAGCAAGAAACAACACAGATGACTTAGAAATAGTCTATCACAATGAAAGACATATTTTGCCCATCATAACACTAGCAGTGCTCTACTATCTCATTTTTGGTAATAGAGACACCCCCCAAACATGAAGGATTCGCCCCCCAAACATCTTCAAACATGAAATGATCCACTGTATATTAGACTGGTGTCTAATCCAGGCTAAACCTCCATCAACAATTACCATCCAACACTGCACTTGCACCAAGTTTTCCCACTCTCCTGCATTTGGTTAATATAGTACAAATAAATTATCACAACCTCATTGTCTCCCACCAATAACAATGACTACATTTGGTAGGAGAGAATCTACATTAGAAACTTTAGAATAAGTACAGTTGACTGTGCCTAACCAGTCACTAGTTTGAATCCACCAGTCTATTATTCCTTAATCAACTTGCAATGAAAATTAAAAGAATGCATGGACAAGATAAAAAAAATAATAAAATGTTCTCACATTAAATATTAGTCTAATTTCATTGATACATCATAGGAACTCACTATTCCATGGGACAGAGACTGAATTGCAGAGAACGGGATTATTTTATTGATTATAATTTTTTCACAATGCATTGTCTCACCACCCCAACTCTACTTCTCCCCCAAACACTCAAAAAATCCCTTCTAAATAACCAAACAATAGTAAATAACCACTACCATGTAACTATCTGACTGTTACCAGTTAGTTATAAACTAAAATTTGTTGTCTAGTTGACACAAAGTGTCAACTTCGACAACTTACAATCATATATGCCTTTAATATATTTCACTAACCTTTTCAAAGGTTTAATAACTTCACTAACCCTTCCAAAGACACCTAAAACCCTTACAAGCTTTTCTTTGCATTTTTTCTACATTTGATACTTTTCTTATAGGTGGACATGTCTACCACAAACATCCAACATGTCTGTCCTTAGACTTCATGGCAAAAAACCTACAAACAACACAAACAAAAAAAAGGACATGAACCATCCAAACATCTCTAATAGTTTGTGGATATCCCAAAGATGCATAAGTGCATGACTTGTGAAAACTAAAAAGATAAGACTAACTTGTACAACAAGCAAATAACCAAAATGATTTTATGTCTGTGTTATGTTTGACAATGACAATGATATTTGGATTCAAGTATGAGGAAATTTGTATCAATCAATTCATTAAATATCATTTGAATACAAAGAAGATTTTAAGAGATTCGAGAGCATAATTATAAGCCAAATTTGTGGAAGACCTAAATCAGACCTAAGTGAACAGACATGTGAAGGCTTATTTTGAATATGATGAGTAGATCTAAGGCAAAAATTTTATGAAGGTATATTCCAAGCTTAGAGCATTTATTGAAAAACAATATTTCAAATCTTGGTGGATTATTCATAAGTACAAGGCAGATTTGTTGAAGGCCTCGAAGGAGATCTAAGGAAAATCTACCTACATTATAAACACTTTGCATTTCAAAGGTTAGTTCCTTCTACATTGTAGGATTTGAGGTTGGTGTCTCTTGCTAATTGAGTCTATACATTTGTTTTAAGTTATATACATACATACATATATGTGTGTGTCTGTACATACATGCACAATTCACCTACAAGGATTTCCATGCTAAATAGTATATGCATCTTGTCTTCTTTTGTTAGACATCAACTATGTGAATGCTTTCTACATTGCTTTCAGTTGACTAAATATATATAATCAAATATGCAGGTTTCTATGCCAAACTAACGCCAATGTGGACAAATATCTAATAATTGGGATTTAAACTAAGCAAGAACTATATGTTCAAGGAACCAAAAGATGATTGCAATGAGACTATTACAAGCAAAAAAACTTTTGTCTCGTTAAAGAGAATTGGTATGTGTGTTTGAAGACTTAACAAATTTGAGCTTCACTTGGTTTCAAGAATACTATAATATTCTCCACTTAACAAGGCCAATCACGTGAAGGTGGAAGCTCATCTGGCCTCACCCCCCTCCCCCTAACATCAATCTAAACTACCCATTATCATCTAATTACATACTTCATTCATTCATTCATCCATTTATGAACTATAACATTCAATCAATACAATCACATAACATTCATTAATATGACATAAAAATCATTAATACACAATACTAATTAAAACTTCATTAACACAACAATATTCATTAACATAAAATAAAAATCTATATTAATACGCATCATTCATACATAATTACTTAAAACAAAGTTCTTTCATTATCCAACAAGGTTTATGAAAGAAGATTTTTAAAACATCATTTCTTTTTTTTGTTTTTCTAAGCTCCCTTAAGAAAAGCGCTCATAGGGACATCCATATCTGCTTCATTCTCCTCCTCTTCTAGCACGTGTAATGTCAAATTACGATGGCTCCTTCTCTTTGGAGGAACAAGAGGTTGTTGCACTAAAGGGGGCTCTGTTGCAAGAACAAGTGAATGCGATAAATTGGCATACTCTTTTTCTTTTTCTAATTGTTACAAGTTTGTAATTAAGTACGAGTACAACATAAAATGCATTTTTCTTACCTGACAATGCCACATCATGTACATTAACATTTTGATCTACCACAACGTCAACATGTTGAACACTTGGAACATGGTCCAATCCTTCAGCATGATGTTAAATTGTATTCATAATTGCATAATTATGAATACACTTGGAACATGCTCTGAAATATTGAAGAAAAGAATACACGTCAAGTTCAAATTGAAGATGTTAAATTGTATTCATAATTGCATAATTAATTTCCAATAGCAAATTAATATCTCCACCAATATAATGCACATCATGGCCTTCGTCAGGAGCAGGTTCTGTGGTAGGATATGAAGGCTGTAGTAAAATGTTATGCACATTGTTATGTAGTCAATTTACATTTAAAACTAATACCAAAAATGAATCTTCTCAATTATTTAATTTCATTTACTTTTCATCTGACCAATTTACCTGTGAGATATCATTTGGTGCACTAGATTCTTGGGCAAGGCTTACAGATTCTTCACATTTTTGCTTGATAACGTCAGTTTTCCATGTATGGTTTCATTAAACAAAATTGTTTGCAACATTATATTTAAAAAAAAACAAAATTCATTGCTCTACTTACAAGTCGAGACTGCAGATTCATATAGTCACCAGAACCAAGTTTGTGTTGGCCAACCTTTTCTATTCTTGCTTTTGTAGCAACAGATGTGTCCGACAATCTATGAACAATTTCAAACATCTTAGATTATATATTTACAAATATCAATAATTAGTGCATGATTACAATGTACTTAATACTATAATGACATACCTCTTTTTTCCCTTTGCTACTTCATTATCTCTATCTTCACATAGCCTTTTATCCTTTGCATCTTCTATTATTTCATTCCACTCCATTGGTGGAATCATAGGAGGACGATCGTACTTTGGGTTATCCTTAAGACCCCTTCTATATTGATCCCTTACAGTCTTTATATGCTTTGCTGCTCTTTTCAAAAGTAGGCCAGTTTCAAAAATATTTTTCCCAAATTTCTCCTCAATGGATGCAATCAGCTGATTTTTTAATTCCCCATCTTGTAAATTCCACCTTTTTAAAAACAAATAGATTGTTAGATCAATAACTTTAATATATTTCAATAAATAGAAGAAAATAAAAATTATGTAGCAATGATATGAAACTATGTACCTTTTACATATGGTGGGTCCAAACAGTCTCAATGTCATATGAAAAAGATGTTCAAAGAAAGCATTATTACCTACAAAAACATAAAGGATTTATCAGTCCAAAATGAGTAATGTAAAAGTAAACTAAATTTACACTTTAAAAAAAATCAATTTTAAAGCACCTAGATGCTTTCATTCTCTTAATGGAAACATAGTTTTCTTATTCAGCAACAATGTCCCTTCATACGAACCAATACTAATCACACGAATTGCTCCAAGGAAGGGATCAGCTTCAGTAGTACTGCTCTCTGTTGCTCTATCAACTAAAACATCATAACAATTAAATGATAATTTTAGTACTACTCTCTGTTGGTCTACCTCCCTGCCTATGTCCATGTCTCTCTATGTGTGGCTATATATATGTATGTATGTATGTATGCGTGGTGTGTGTATGCATGTGTTTGTGTGTATGCAAGCTTCTGTAGACATCATTTAGGCACTAATGTGCTACTTCTTTGTTCATCAACTTGTAGAAAGACATTACAAAATATAGCAAAACAAGGTTTTACCAGTTCTACTAGGCATAGACGATGATGTTTGCATGGTCCTTGTTGCCGAAAATGCAACAGACAATAGTGGACCGCCAACCAAAGGAGGGGTCTGCACTTCATCATGAGTTGAAGAATAGAATATTGTTGGCAAAGACATTTGCAATGGATAAAGATCAAATGGGATACTAGCAAGAAACTTCAACAAAAAAAAGGTAAGTGTTATAATGTTGATCAAAACAAACAAAGTGTTACTTACACAAAGGTACTATGAAACAACCCTGAACATGTTTAGCATGTGATGTCGCAACTGGCACATATGTCTATACAAGAACATATAAAATCAGAGATCATGATCCATAAGATATTATAAAATATTAATATCTATTGAACTTCTATTACTACTTTAGTCGAATTACTGCTTACTTTAAAAGATTGGATTCTACGGTCCAATTCTATTCTCAGTGCCTCTTTCTCCTCACTTCTGTCACCCTTGATGATAATTTGAACAAGCTCATCAATGTATCTTTGTGTACTTTTTTGGGTGATGAATACAGGGTCAGTACTAAGGCCAATGTCATGTAGATATGACGCCCATATTTCAGATTGCATTTGATCAGCGATCATTGTAGCTTTTCCTATCAGATGTGACATCAAATATTCGTATACTTTCATCAAAATAAATCCAAAGCCATAAAGAAAAGAACATAATAATATGACATTTTTTTCTATATTAACATTAAAATTTACAATAATTAATGTTTACCTCTACTGAAGGTGTCTGACATGGTGCATCCATATCACCCTGTGAAAAAAATTAGTAAGTCTTAGAAATCAGCAATGAAATTAAAGTAATAGACTTACCAAAAAAAATATTAATAATAAATTAGATTGTATATGTAAATCATTTGTCTTAAGTTAAAAATTTAGCATAACTAATGTTTATATCTAAAAAAATATTTGGCATGTTCTACTTAATGTTTATATGTGCACATATGGTTTGGAAAGAAATATTTGGTCATACAAGACCCCATCATAGTTGACATTGATTGTACCTGAAGATTTCATTGATCATCATGATCGTCATCCATGTCATCATCATCATCATCATCATCATCATCACCATCACCATCATCATACTCGTCACTTTGATCATCGTCATCACCACCACCATCTTCATCACCATCATCATCCTCTTGATCACTATCATCATCATGACCATCATCGCCATGATCATCACCATCTTCATCACCATGATCATGATCGTCATTAGCATCATCATCATCATTATCACCATTATTTTTAGCATGACCAAAATCATCACCATCTTCTTCTTCTTCATCACTGGGTAACTGTTGTTCCTGATAATCATTTACTTCCTCTTGTGCTTCTTCAATATCTTCTTCTTCGATCACATTATACTTTACCGGCCTTCCTCTTGGGTCATGTCTAACAACAAATGACCAACCTAATTTTTTTGGAACACCAAAGTAAAACACTTGCTCGCATTGACTTGGAAGAACATAGGGCTCATCTCCGACTGGCTCAAATGACCTTGTATTAATCATAGTAAATCCACTGTCGTGTCCTATTGGGATCATTTCGATTCAATCGTAACCTAAACCATTTGACAACAAATAGAACTATTTTGAATGAATTAAAGTTGCACTCAAGTATATCATCCAAAATGTCATAGTATCGATTTTTAGATTATTGAGGATGTATGTCAGTTCTAGATGAAATATTGGTGACTGCGAAGACAACACTATCCCAGAATCACACATTTCCTTCGTTACATCTAAATTTTTTGTGTGAAATTTATAGCCATGGTAGTACATAGCTTTGTGCTATTTGACCTAAAATTATTCAAACATGTCAAGAATCTTCTCATTGATCTGTGAGTTGATATTAAACTTATGTCTCATGATTAGTAATCTTATGCATACCTTTGTATATCTTAAGCCATATATTACATCAAGTACCATTGGCATAATATTGGGATCTCCATTACGATGAGCTTCTTTAACCAACAATGCAACACCATCCCATGTTAATGAGTGACCATTTTCTTGAGACTGTTCAATCGACACTGTCATCCAATCAAGATTGTTTGCAATATACAAGTGTAGTGCATCCCACTCACGATCAACTATAAAGAAGACAATTACACCAGTTAGAAACAACTTATATATATTGATGATGGATAATAATTGTTAAATTACAAAAAAAAACTTATAACTACCTCTCACCCTCCTCAATCTACCTTTCCTCGTCAGGTACTTCCCTTTGAATTTGTCATTACAGTTGGGATCCAAAATTCGATCTAGATGGATACTTGCTACAAACTTTGGAAGATATTCACTGATATACACCATGGTCGGGTATATCATATATCCCTCCATCATAGAACCCTCAGGATGTGCTATTTGTTGAACCAAGCCCTTCATAAATTTCAAATGCCTCTCAACCATCCACATTGATCTAGCTTGTATAGGTCCACACAATTCAATCTCCTCAACTTGATGTATGAGGTAGTGTTCTTGAGCATTGAAAAATGTTGGAGGTAAACACTTTTGCATTTCACACATAAGCTGTGGAATTTTTCTCTTCCAATATTTTATATCTTTTTTATCAATTTCTTTAGATGATAACCACCTAAATGAGATTCAACATGCAAAAACGCATAGAGTAGATTTCAAATAATATTATATAATAGATTTCAGATAAAAAGCTACAAATCTAAGAAAAAACACTCTTCTAACCTCATGTATTTTCCAAGATCATATATAACTTTTTTAATACTATTGTCAAACTATTGTGGAAGGGATAGAGGTAGGATGAACTACAATCATTAAAAAATGATCATTTCAATATATTATTAAATAATGCAACTGGTACTACATTCAATCTGACAAATATACTGTAAATAGAAAGCATGACTTACCTTGAGGAAGGTATGCCAATCATGTGTCTTCAACCCTGGCCCAAAATCACCTTTCTTTGATAGAAGAGTGCTTATATTTGCAGCAAATCCTGTTGGAAATTTTTTTTTTTTTTATGACTTCTTTTAATGCATCACTTTGTTGCTCCATTAATAACCAAGGAAGGGCACTTGTATTTATGTGATCTCCATTCCTATTTGATTCAATGAAAACTTTTAGTGCATGATTAGATTCATGAATGTTAGTACAAATTTTAGCAATTTGTTCTCTATCAAGCCTTCCATCCAACATTTTCCATAGTGTCTCTGTTACATTCTTTCCAATATGCATAGCATCAAACAAATGCACGATTGGGAGATCCTTGTAGTATGGTAACCTACTAAATTGAGTAGGATAACTTTTCATTCCTCTAGAAAGTTGGTTATTGATGCCTTGACGACCTTCATGAGAATCAGTTACAGCATTAGTAAATATAAGAGAATATCAAAATACAAATTGTAAACTTTAGATGACAAATTGGACATTACCTCAACGATTTAGTTGATCGTATTCCAACTTCCATAAATGAGGTGTCATTCTTCGTGGCCTTGATGATGTCTCTTCTTTCCCATTGAAAAGATGTTTTTTGGCAATTCGACACCTATGATTATTGTAGAGAAAGTGTCTAAACTCATCAAACACCTGCTTTCCTAAACTTCTCGAATGACAACATTTCATCTTCGGACCACAAAGTGGACATGCAAATTTTCCCTTTGTCTAAAGACCTAAAAGATCATGTATAATTGGATCATGTAAAATTATCATACGCAACTTAAGAATTTGATAGTAATGTGTAAGCACTATAACAGACCAAAATATATGTGATCTTAACAATATAACATACTGCAAAAATGAGTTAGCCCAGGGGCATCATGTATTGTCCATGCAAGCATTGCATGGAATTGAAATTGTCGATGTCCTATCGGTCTAGAGATGTCATACATAGTGATGCCATTCCATAACTTCAACAACTCATCAATTAGGGGCTCAATAGACATGTTCATATCTTTAACTTAGTATTTACTTAGCAATTGAATGAACATAAACATTACGTAATTATTATAACCATTTTCATGCACTATTTATAAATTAATTTAGATAACTATAAAAAAAATACCTGGCACAATCATTGACAACATTATGTGCTCCCTCTTTATGGACATCCAAGGAGGAATGTTATTGTTAATAACAAAAATAGGCCATACTGAGTAAACAGATCTCATATCTCCATATGGATTGACACCATCCACTGCCAATGAAAGTTTTAGATTATGAGGTTCTTCTTTAAAGTGTGACCATGTTTCTTCTATCTCTTTAAATGCAAAACCATTAGCAGGCATTTGCATAATGTCATCCCGACTTCTATTCGTGCATGGTAATCCATAAATTGTGCCAAGCTAGTGCACCTGAATAACTGTTCCAGACGTAGAATAATGGGAATGTACCGAAGAACCTTGTGAGGCACTTTTGTTATTTGATTTGATTGATATCTACTAACATGATAATAAGGACATTCTATTGCAAATTCATGTTTTTTATGATATAGAATGTGATCATTGGGACATGCATGTATTGTCTGATACTTCATTCCAACCTGATCCATAATGTTAGATAATTCTCAATACGAACGAGGCAAAATGTTTGATGGTGGTAACAAAAACTCACTAATCAACCTACAACAACAAATATGCATTGTTAATATAATGAAAAATAATTGTATGCTAACTTTGAAGATGACAAAAATGACATACCTTAGCATACGTGACATTGCTACATTGGATATGCTATTCATAACCTTTAAGTTCACCAACAACACTATAGCCGACAGTAGAGTTGTTTGGGAGCTTGGGTATAAGGGCTCTTGTGCCTTCTCAAGTAAAGGTATATCAAGATCATCTTCATCATTATTATCAAA
Organism: Cupressus sempervirens; assembly: GCA_028749045.1. Lineage (NCBI taxonomy): Eukaryota > Viridiplantae > Streptophyta > Pinopsida > Cupressales > Cupressaceae > Cupressus > Cupressus sempervirens. Next base: position 226,198,030 of record CM053787.1, on the reverse strand, counting down.
TTTTCTAGTACCATCATTGTGAGCCTCTTCATCACTTGCCCCAATACCATCTTCTTCAATCATGTCCTTTGGCACATTATAATCTTCTTCCATGGGAGTGTTATCCTCAGCTTGGATATTCACACTTCCATGTTCCTCCAGTAGGAAATCCACATTCAGCAATGGACGAAAGTCGTGGCCACCTTCAACATGACCATATTGCCTACAATGACTCTAGGTTGTTGTGATTAGAATTCTTTGATTCTTTAAACCCTTACACTTTTTGCAAGGACAATAACATTTATCAGGTTTTCTTTAGAATTGAGCCCACAATGCAGCCATTGTCTCATTATTTTCTTCTAGATTCATATTGTCAGGCGTGGTCTTTCTTCACAGGAAAATATACCTACAAATAAATTGGACATGTTGTGATTAATGTTTATATCTGCACATATGGTTTTTTTTAATTAATGTTTTCAAATGTAACTAAAATGATTACAAACATATCAAAAAGGACCTTCACAGGGTCTTATTACATCAACTGTTCTAACATGGTCATTTTGGTTATCTTGAGACCTTAATGTCTTCTCATGCCTTCAACCTTGACGTTGATGCTACCGCATCATTCTCCCAAGGATCAAGGAAAGTTAGATCATCATGGAATTGAGTAGGCAGACCTTCTAGGAAGTTGCAAAACTTCAACCTTGTAAGTGTCACGTCAATGCAATGGGTACTAAACAAACAATTTAAGTTGATGAGAAATGCTTGTTATGAATTCAAATTGTAAGCGTCACCTCAATGCATTGGGTATTAAACAAACAATTCAAGATGATGAGTATGGGTTTTTATGAACCACAACTCATGAAATATGCATTAAGTCCATATCTGCTATTTACAATGAGTATGGGTTTTTTTTTCGAAGAACATACCTATTGTTTATAGTCATTACATTTCTATATCCTCTAAAAAATTTGAAGCAATGAGCCAAAGTCACACGGTTGAAGATGATCATTGTCCCCTCAAAGCGCCATTGTTTGACAAATTGTTTCATTGAAATATGATCTAGAAAGGGCCTTTCCACATAGTATGTTGGCACTATTTGGCAATCATCGATCATGTGGTTATTGCAAAGAGGCTAAGGACCAAACATGGAATCATGGAGATAGTGCATGAATGTACAAGGAAAATTTGTTGCTCTTTAGCTACTAATCTTGCTTTGTGCTTGTCAATTAAAACATTATTTTAAAACTTGATCTTAATACTTTTTATAATCAATGGCTTTCTTTCCAATGTCTATCTCTCGACTCAACACATTTTTTCATTTTTCTTTCCTTCTTGCTTCATCATAAATACTTGGTTCACAAGCACTTATGGTGTTCTTCTTGCTAAGATTATGAAGTGGACAATGACTTTCAATCTAGATAATCAAATGATCGGCTCAACTTTTTTGGGTAAGTGTGATGATATGTAGTGCACTATAAATTTTATCTTCAATGAAAGGATTAGCACCTCTAATTTTCAAATGGCGATCAACCAGAACTAGCTGACAATCTAACCTAAAAAATACATTTTATGTCAAATTCCAATCATAGTTAAAGACATTTAGCTATTGGAAAATGGCAAGATTATGTCTTATTTCAAATATGCAATAAAATGGGCAAGAAATGTGGAAGAACGTTAAGTTTTTATCCACCAAAACATGAGTAAAATTGTATAAACTAAATGTACTTTTAAAAATAATGTCAATTCCCTTCAAAAGAAATATTTTGCATACAACTTACTTGCTGAAGATATTTCAAGTTCAGCAACTCTTTAATCATAGGATCCACAATAGTTGGAAGCTTTGACCTGTCTATCAGCTGTGGCTTGGCCTGCAGCAACAAAAAATTCTTAGTATATGCATCTCAACATTAAAAAAAATACATCAAACAATTCAGATCAGTTACAGTCTGTAAATTAACTAGCATTTGTTTCTTCTTTAACATATTCAACAATCAAGTACAATTAATAGGAATACAAGAGCAAAACTTGGAATTCTACTAATGTCATCAATGTTAATCTTGGGTACTAGTACAAAGCCAGTAAGAAATCTGCAGTTGTACCAACCAAGATATTTACAAGACTTGATCACAAAAGGTTCATTTAGCACGAAACAACTTCAAAAATATTGTATATATACACTCTTTGACTCTGTCAAAGGGAACAATTATTTTAATTATGTTTTACGTAAGAATTGCTAGAGGAAATGATAAGCATGAAATATATTCAAGTTTTGACACTAAGGAATTGAAACATCTGCACTCAGGAATTGCCTAGAGTATTTAAATTCACTCGAATTATGCCTTACAGCTTCAATGATTTAGATATTTAGTGGTATCTTAAGTACTATATATATATATATATATATATATATATATACACTAGTGCTTGCACCAAGCATAGGTGCAAGAGTATACTCGATTGTGGCATGCAATTGATCACTTTAGAAATGTGGCAACTAGTAGCATTGTTTTATAGAAAAGCCCTATACTATTATTTGGTAGGAAGATAATTAGAACCAAAGTACACATGGCGTGCACAACTAGCATCATTTGATTGTTTTCTATTTTGAGGTGTAGAATATTTGGTGGATCTTAATTTTTGTGGAAACTATTTTGAGCAAGGATATGCTAAAAATGAGTTCTTCTTCTACAACCATAAAAACATTATCAGATTCACCATCCAAACTATTGAGTTTCAACCAAATATCAATATGTAGTTTACGAATAGTTGGCCTAAATGGTTGTTGTTATAATTGAGAATAACACTGAGCTTGATTTGATGAGTTTTTTTTATTGACTCATAAATTTTCTAATAATTCAATAGAGTAACCCGTTGATAAAAAAACATGGAAACTCATTAGCTATTTTTGTGCAGTTAGATCTCAACATTGGCTCTAGTATTTCTTTAGTTGGAAATCGTGCATTGGTTACATCTGGATTATCACCAGCTATTGTAGATGATGGAAGTGATACTATGTATGAAGCTTCTAATATAGGAGCTCCATGAGAAGCTAGAGATTATTTAATGGAGATTTCATGATGAAAAATGAGATCTCTAAAGATGAATAGAGCTCGTTGAAGTTAAGAGGGCTCGTCAAAGTGTTTGTTGAAGTGTCCTATGTGTTTTTTGACAAGTAGAATTGGTTATAAAGTGTAATGTCCTCATTTTAGCTTGCCATGGTTTATGTTTGGATTGACCTATTATTGGCCCTCGTAGGTTAAGGCTGATGACTAGAGGGCCCCATCTGGCAAAATAAGAGGATCTTTCCCTTCTATAGTACAGAAGTGTTTACGATTGCTCCTCATTTATTTCAGTTAGATACACTTACAATTTACAATAAGTTATGTATCCAACATTTCTACATTTGGCAAGGCACCTGGACCGATCTCAATGCAGTGATGACCCTTGGCACTACTGATGTTATCAAATATTCAGGGAATTACTAGTTATAGTAGGTTAGGAGTTAATAGAGAGAACCATTAATATTTTTAGTAAGGTAGTTGGTTGTGCAATGGAAGCAATGGTTGACCAACTGGTTCAGATGAGACAGAGAGATGATGAGTAATCAATGAGATATTAAAATTATAGTAACAATAATAAAGCTATTTATAATGGTTATATTGTAAATTTATTACTAATCTTCATAAAGTATTATTGAGGATCCATTATATTTAATGGAAAAGTATGCCTTTAATAATGACATAACTTAATTCAAATACAAAAAATAGTTATATAAGTCATTAAAGTGACATATTGGTGAAGCCTCATGAGTCAAACTTTATTGAGGAATTATAAAAGCCCTAGAAATGAAATTGATTTATTTTTTGTTTATGAGTTTTGACTTTTATATTGGATGTTCCAGGGAAGAGTGCAATGTTGAGTTACAAAACATTATATGACTACTCTGAGTCTTTATTGCATTCAAAGCATGAAATTTAGTACCGGTCCTAAGTTTTCATAGAAATCAAACCATGGATTTTGTATTGATTGATTCTAAGACTTATTATTATTCAAACCATAGATTCTAATATTAATTCTAGGTTTTTATGGCATTCAAAACATGAACTGTAGAAGAATTTATATGGTCTGAAGAGATGTTGCCCCACACTTCTCGTCACCACCCTTGTAGTCAAATGTTTTTCTTAAACTCTTTGGATATTATTATTGGGTAAAGCTTAAACGGTCTTGAATTTGTTTGTTTGCTTTTTCTATTTGGGGTTCTTTGGAAAGGGAGGAGATCCTGGCAGCAGCAAGCCCAAACTTTAGATTGGTGTTCCTTCTACGGCTTTTGGTGGAGCATTAATAAGTTTTGTTCATTCTATTAGAAGAAATACACATAAGAAAATAAATTCATTCAAAAAACCTGTGATAGCTTATCATGACAGACAAAATGGAGATGATACCTTCTATTTGGAAAATAAGTAAATATCTCCAAGGAAATACCAAATTCAAACTCATGCTCAGGTTGCATGTGTCAACATTCCCCATCGACCTTAGTCGCAAGGCTAACTAACTTATCAAGAGTGTGTATTCCACAAATGAAATTGGTATAAATGTTACAACCACCAAATTTGGAGGGCATGGAAATTCAGTCATCACTATCCTATGTAGTACACTTAATTTCATATGTTGGAATCATTTTGTGACTTGTACACATGATAGTCCAATAGTTTTTAATGTCATCTTCATCACAATTTTTCTATGATAGTCTAATAGTTGCACGTGGAATCTTCGTCACAATTTTTCCATGATAGTTTTGTTGGTCTGAATTTTTGCATAATCAAATTCCTTTGTCCAAGGTATAGAAGAATTCAAACTAGGATCCACCTATGGTGAATAGGGTTTCTAGCCAAGTCATATTTTGTAGGTCTTTGAAGCAATTTTTTGTCGAAACCCTATGTCTTGTTTTCTTTTAAATTTTTCGAGCACGAAACTAAAAATATGTGAAGATTCCCATCCTTTTCAAACTTTTTGTGCCCTAAGTCACATCTTTTCTTTTGTGTTTCTAACTGCCCAATCCCTAAAAGATCTACGGCAATCGCTATCTCACTATGAAAAGATACAAGTATTTTACCCTTAGCGACATAGCAACCACTGCTAAGTTGAAAAGTGGTACCATCAACTGGAAATATGGTGACTGGAGATTGTATTGTTTTAGAGATATTTCATTACATTTACAATAGACATGTCAAAACCTAAAAAGGAATTACAACATTGAGGTACAAAAGGCGTCAACAGAAATCTTAGCTTTTCCGATTAGTTGCTTTGTTGCTATCAGAGAAATTGGACACTTCGCCGTTAGTGACATGACACCTTCACCAAAAATAATGGCCGGCAGTCACTTTTAAATTTTTCAATGATCGTAAGTTTTTCAGGGTGCATGGTGCACGTGCTATTTTATTATGTGTCAGATGCATTAACAAGGGTAGTTATGACTTCACTCGCCTTTATCTTTCTGACCCTAAATTTTGATGAGTCACTAGAAATCGCTATGTCGCTATCAAAGAATTGGTGTCTCTCATCGTTAGCGACATAGTGCCCAGACAAAAAGTAGTACCGCGGCAACTTTTCAAAGTAAGTGGGTCCCAAAAAGTACTCCATCAGATATCAATTATAAAGCTTTGGAACATGTTGGTATCTAATAGGCTACACGTATACGTCGAGAAAAGCAAAGACATCGAGATTCACTATGTCGCTATCGGGAACTTGTTCTTCTCGCCCTTAGCGACATAGCACCCGACCAAGAAATAAAAAAATATGGGCCCCAAGCAGTAAGTAATATAGCCATGATTTCATCACGTCATCAATGATTGGACCCATGCCCTATTCACAAAATATATGAAAGATTGATTGTCAGATCTATCTCAGATCCATGATTATTGCTATATCGCTATGGCGAGTTGGATGAAGGTTATGAATAGCGACATGGCGACAAGGGGCCCACCATATTTATTTTGAGCAATGCATAAAATGTCATCCACATGATCAAATCAGGATCAATGACGGGCACTATCTTGCTGTGGCAAGGTGCTCACTCTTTATGTATAGCGAGATAGCGCCTAAGTGACATGTGTCCTCAGAGTTCTGTGGGTCCAATTCAAAGGCACCAACAATGAAGGATAGGTAGACATGGAAAATTTTCATTGGGTTGACTGCCAACTTGTCAAGAGGAACATGAGTCGTCTTTGCTTGCATCCTTGGATCGTAGGATTTTTCATAAATCCACGGTGTAAATTTGAATATAGAAGGTAATGCCACCTTGTGCATTTATGAGAGATGAAAACTTCGCATGTGAAGAAAAATAGAGTATAACATAGAAGATGTTCTTAATTCCACCGCACTCAAACAAAGATTCAGAGCATTTCTAAGAAGAAATAGTTGTTGAGAAGACTGTGTTGGATTCGGTAAGATTGTGAAGTAGTTTGTTCGCAGAAAGATTGCAGTAACACTAAGAAGAACTAGAGTGAAATTCAAAGTAAGTACTTGCATTATAATCCTCCTGCTATTTCAATTCCTTCAAGAGTTAATTAAAATGGCTCCAAAACAAAAAGCATTTTCTAGTCAAGAGAAGTATTTAGATAGGAATGTCCACGATGATTTTCTTGAACTGTTCCCTTCTTTCACTGTTGAAACTATAGAAGTCAAGAGGCTGACTCCATTAAACCCTAGGCTAAAAATAGCAGATGGGCTGTATGACAAAGGAAACTGGGTTAGGGATGCAATGACTTCACAGACTGGTCTTCTTTTATTCAAAAAATGGTTTTTAGAGAGGAACCTTTTTGCCCCACATGCCAACATCTAGAATTTTGGTCTAGGGAAAATGGTGGTTCCCAGTGTTTTCATGGATTATGATCTTTTGGAAGTTGTAGCTAAGAATTATGACCAAGCCCTTAGGGTAGTGAGGAGAAGTGATGGTGAAATCTTGATTACAATCAGTGCAAAGGAGATTAGAGAAGTTTTTAGTTTAGGGCATGTCACTGATTATCATGTGTCCATTGATTTGAAAGGGTTAGAAAATGAGTATATGTCTAAGATAGATGCAGTTAGGCAAGGAGCATTGAGCACACACATAGGTAGAATTGGAACACTGCTAGCAATAACAGCATCCTCCAGGGAGCCTTTCAAAAGGGCATACTTCAACTCTAGGGCTATAGAAATATATAGGTCCTTGTGTAAAGTTTTTTGAGAGATGAAGAAGAGTTCATGCATGTGGATTTTATGTATATGATTACTCAAATTTCCTCTTCTGGTGTGGATATAATTTTTGATTTTGCTTCTTACTTAGCTGAGGAGATTCACATTGGACTTATTGGAATTGCTAAGGGTAAGGTGGAAAAAAATTTTGGCCATTATTCTCTGCTAATGTACATGTTCTTATTCAAGGGAGTAACATATTTTAGTAAAGAAATGGAATTAGACAGAGAAGAGAGTGGGGAAGCATTACCAGTTCAATTATGGAGTGCAGATATGACTTGGGATGCAGAGAATGCCAGTTTTGTCAGGTTTGATAGGTATTTTACTTCAAAGCTGAGATGCCTCCTATTAAGGGACAATCCCAGAATCCCTAAAGCATTAATGAATCTCATTAGGCCTATGGACAACCCAAGTGGTTTGAAAGTTTCACATAATTGGGGAGATGTCATTCCATTTCTGTTTCTATTGTATTCAGAATATATGGTTTTAAAGGAAGCCCTCATGTACTACCCTACCAAGTGCCTTTGAAGGTAGGAGTTGCTAAGATATTGTGGCAGCTGGGAGGAGTGGAGGAAGCCCTTCTATTGAAAAGACAAAAAGGGTCAATTTTTCCTACTTGTATAGTGGCTCATCATTTTGTAATCACAAAAGGAGGTTGGCTTTCTCTGCACAAGATTTTGAATCCTTATAAGATGGCCACTTCCCATCCTCATTTTTGTGATTCTAAAGGATTTTATCATTTGGCTCTGAGGCAGAGAATTAAGCTTGGTAAAATTGAGCATAAATTTTATTTTCCTGAAGACTTAATAAGGAATGAGTACTCCTTGTAGGAGCAAGAGACTAGAAAAGAAAAGTGAAAAGTCTTTTCTAAAATTTTGGATTTCATTCATTGTTTTGATCTAGATTATAGTCCTTTGGATGATGCAGTTACAAATGTAGATAAGATGAGAAAACTTATGAATAATTTTCCTAAAATTATAGAGGCAATAAATGAAAAGAAGAAATTCTTTATTAGGTTCTACCCGGATAAGGCTAGGGAAGTAATGGGAAGATTGGGTTTTACTCCCAATATAAGGGCAGGTCAATTAACTATCCAAAAAAGGTCGGGATATACTATTGTTCAAAATAAAAAGAATATAGTGGACAAAGGCAAACAAATAATTGAGTCCACTAGTATGGTTTTGAAAGAGAGGACTACTGAGCCCTCCCCTAAGAGGAGGAAAATAATAAGAGAGGAGGATTCTCATGTTGAGGAGTATTCACCTTCACAAACCCCTCTAAGAACCAGGGAGGAGTAGCTCACTATTGAGAAAATTGAACAAATTGGATCACAAGGGGGAGTTTTTGTCACTCAAGCAAAGATCAATGAAGGTAACCCCCAGGAATGTCTTGTGCCAAGCCTCGAGCTGACTGTAGCCAATTTTAAGTGAAGGGAATTGGACCCTATTTTGGAACAAGCTAGCTAGCAATATTTGTCAGATGATAGTTTTGTAAGGTCTAGGGCTTTCCATCAATTTTCTTGGAGGGAAAACATCCACAATTTTGAGGAAAGATGTAAGAACATGTAAACAGGAGCATCCCGAAATGGATGAAGCCTCCATCCAAAACCAAATAAAGGAGAAAATGATGCAAGAATTCCAAAACATTACCCCTGAGGAGGGAAGGCAAATGGTAAAAACTTCTAACATACTATTCTTGCCTAATTGGGATATTGCAGATGCATTGATTTTCAACTCTGTTTCTAATATACTAGAGTTACAAGACCCAAATAAAAAGGAATTTGTAGGGATTACTTTTAGTGATGATCAAGTTTCTCTTGTTATGTGGTCATTAAGAAGAAGATCCAAGATTGTATCAGCACAGCCTGATGGTTCAGGACTGATAGGGAATATTATTGTGAGGAGAGTTGCTAATACTTCACATGTACAGGCAGCCCACATGAATGTGGATTATTCTTAGTTTTCCTTGGCTACTGCTAAAAGGGAGGAAAAGGAAACATTTGAATTACAAAGTAAATATGAGGCAATTCTTTATTAGGTTCTACCTGAATAAGGCCACGGAAGTAATGGGAAGATTGGGTTTTACTCCCAATATAAGGGCAAGTCAATTAACTATCCAAAAAAGGTTGGGATATACTATTGTTCAAAATAAAAAGAATATAGTGGACAAAGGCAAACAAATAATTGAGTCCACTTGTAGGGTTTTGGAAGAGAGGCCTACTGAGCCCTCCCCTAAGAGGAGGAAAATAATAAGAGAGTAGGATTCTCATGTTGAGGAGTATTCACTTTCATAGACCCCTTTGAGAACCAGGGAGGAGCAGCTCACTATTGAGAAAATTGAACAAATTGGATCGAAAGGGGGATTTTTTGTCACTCGAGCAGAGATAAATGAAGGGAACCCCAAGGAAACTCCTGTGCCAAGCCTTGAGCTGACTATAGCTGATTTTAAGGGAAGGGAGTTGGACCCTGTTTTTGAACAAGCCAGCTAGCAATTTTGCTAGATGACAATTTTGTAAGGTCTAGGGATTTCCATCAATTTCCTTGGAGGGAAAAAATCCACAATTTTGAGGAAAGATGTAAGAACATGAAAATGGAGCATCCAAAAATGGATGAAGCCTCCATCCAAAACCAAATAAAGGAGCAAATGATGCAAGAATTCTAGAACATTACCCTTGAGGAGGGAAGGAAAATGGTAAAAACTTCTAACATACTATTGTTGCCTAATTGGGATATTGCAGATGCATTGATTTTCAACTCTGTTTCTAATAGACTGGAGTTACAAGACCCAAATAAAAAAGAATTTGCAGGAACTGCTTTTAGTGATGATCAAGCTGGTCTTGTTATGTGGTCATTAAGAAGAGGATCCAGGATTGTATCAGCACAACGTGATGGTTCAGGACTGATAGGGAATATTATTGTGAGGGGAGTTGTTGATACCTCACACATACAGGCAGCCCACATGAATATGGATTATTCTTTTTTTTCCTTGGCTACTACTAAAAGGGATGAAAAGGAAATGTTTGAATTATAAGTAAATATGAGGTGGTTGTGGATGCCTACAATAAAGAGGTAAAAAGGAGAGTTGAGCTTGAGAACAAGCTACTGGGAAAATCCACCAGGCCTAAAATAACATACCCTCACCCCCCTCATTGAAATACCAGACACACCCCAAGGGCCACAATATTACACTGTTGAGGATTTTGAAGAAGAAAAGAGTAAATTGTGGGCCTTACATGTAGAGCTAGAATATAAATATGAAGATAAAATAAGAACAACTCTTACATATCTAGGAGACAAGGTTGAATGGCCACTAATCCATGATCAATTGGCCAAGGTGATTAACATCTCGGAGGAGTTAAAAGTAGATGATGAGGCTCTAAAGCCTATTGTGAACAAATGGGTGAGAGGGGAGAAAGCAATAACCTTATTGTGTCTATCTGTTATAAATAATTATCATGATCAGATTGATAAAACCTTTGACATTGTTTCTGATCTTGTTGATTTTGATAGCAAAAGGATACATTTACAAAAGATAATAATAGGCTACTTAGACAAATATAAGAGCCAAATATTCAATTTATTTCCTCATGCCCTAGATAAGAAAAATAGTTTGAAAAGCAAAGAGGAATGGGCGAAGGAACTTGATGATTTATTTTCTTTAAGAACGAATCAAGTCATAATAGAAATAAGGCATGCACAGTGGGCCACCACAACAGAAGAAATGGTGAAAGTGAAAATGTTCTTTGATTCTTTAAAAAAAGAATGTGTTGATATTGATAATGAGGCTGATTATATAATAAAGAAATAGAAGGATATTTTGCAATTCAATTGGCCAGATGACACATTATTTGACAAGTGGATGGCAGAAATGCCTTCTAGTGAATAGTTTGATGTAGATGAAACTGACACTAATGAGGTGTAGGGTAAGGAACTCCAAATCATTGATACCATCACTACTCAAACCCAATCAAAAGAAGAAGACAAGAAAAACCTATCACTTTCAGTTGCAGAACTGGGACCACAAGATGCCAATAAAATTAAAGAAAAGGAAAAGGTAGAAGTTGTCCTTACCATGCAGAATGAAGGTGGTGGAAGCCTACAGGTGGAGGTTAATGTGCCCTCATCAGAACAAGCTTCATCGTTGGCTAATTTAGTAGTTACATATGAAGCTAAATCAGATCAATAGCGAACTTAGAAACATCAAAACATGTAACAGAAGCTGACCCATCGAAAGGAATGATTTGATTTTGATATCTTCTGTTACCCATAGTTTTTTCATTTTGTGATAGTTGTATGTAGATATTCCTTGTAAAATACACCTGTCAGTTTCTCTTAGCCTGAAGCTTGTTGCATTTCACACTATATAAGTGAAATTCTAGGGCAAGAGAAAAGGTCCAAATTCTATTTGCTAAGTGATACACTTAGTCTGTTTTTGGTCCACCATTTTTGAGCAAAAATTTGTGATGTATTTTCTCTGAAGGTCATTCTGAGTCTATTGTAAATTGTATACAATTTTCAAGGAAAATAAATACAAATTATGAACTATCCCCATATTAGTTCTTTTTGAACTTTGTCTCCTTTTGATTACTTGGTTATCTTGATGTTGTATAAGTAAAGGCTTGTGCAATTGAATGCAATTCAATTAGGTTGTATATCTGTTTATCATGGTTGTTAATTCAATAGATTAAGTAAAAGCTTTGATGAATTTGATAAGGTTGCTGCAGTAGTGGAAAGGATTTTGAATGACGATTTTTGATAAGAATTTTTGATAAAATTTGTTGTAAGGCAACAAATTAGATCTAGAGATTTGTAGTAGACTCTGAACCCCAATGGATTAGGGACTGATCAAATTTAATCCAGCTGAAAGAGAAATGTGTCACACATGATTGTCAAAATGTAGAATTATAATCAACTTTACTTTTATTTCCTGTAGATCTTCAAAGTTGGCCTCTACTTGTTTGCATGGAATGTTTTAGCTTTAGTTAGCCATTATTGTTGAGAACATCTGCAGACCTATAGAAGATTTTTGCCCATATCTGTTATATGGGATACGTTTATTAAAGTATCAAGAATTGTACATGTATTGGAGAATTTGAGATGAGAATCAGAATGAAACTAAGATAATTCTCATATAGTTTTCCCAGTCTTGTATCATCCCTGGGTATACCCACCCTGGTTTTGCAGAGCCAAAAGAGTAGAAAACCACCCTTGGTTTTGTAGAAGTTTGGCCCAAATGGTGTGAACATACAATTGATAATAAGAATTGGCTAGTCTTTAGACTTTGTGAGTATTGTCATCTTGGTATTAAGCATTTTGTTGCTTAGTAGTTTTAAAACACCAACAAGTTTGTTATTCATCCAAATGGAAACCCTTGTAGGAAGACCTAATTGCAATGCAACAATTAAATGTAATGTTGAAATATAGGAGAGAGATTCTTTTGGTTCAACTAGAAGATAAATCATCTTCTAACAAAATGATAGAGACTTTCGATGCAGGATCTAAAGTACATCAATTCAATTATAGTCTAGTAAATTTAGGTGCCATCTTCATCATAAGTTTTTGAAGATAGCCCAGTATTTGTAGGTATCATCTTCATCAAAAAATTTCCATGATAGTCTATTAGTTTGAGGAGTCATCTCCATCACAAGTTTTCCATGGCATACTTGTAGTTAGAGGTGCATTGAAGACCTTTTATCACTACATGAGCTAGTAGTAGATGGCGATTATTCATTATCATCATCATCATCTAACATAGAATCACATGAATATCATGTTTTATAGCCCACATGGCCTAGGTATTGAGGGTACAACTCCAAGCACTAAACACACTAGATTTCAAATTATTATCTTTATGTGTTGATGTTTAAGTTGAATGTTCTAGAGTTGAAGAGAGAAACACACTCAATTTTTTTTCTTTCTGTTCTTTTTCTGAATATGAAACAGTTGTCTAAATGATGCAATATAATTATGTATTATTAAAACAAAAATACAAGAAAAATATGATACCAACACAACTATATTTATAAAACAAAAAAATTGTCATTATTATTTCTTCTAAGCTTTTACAACTACGGCTTTTGCATATACATTTCCTTTCTTTTCTTTCATTACTATAACAAAAAGTATAATAGTTGTTACAATAGACCAACATTCCAAATGATAAATTTGCATCTACACACTTTCAATAAAATGAAACAACAAGTACATTACATTCTTTTTGCAACTAGACTCTTTTTAACACTTATCATCAAAACATCACTGAGAAAAAACACTTGAGCAGAGACTCTCCCATTTATATTACACAACAATGGCTAAACTTTGGCATAAAAAATAATAATGATAGTAATAGTATTCACTTCCATCTTTAATATTATCATTAAAACCTACAACAAAAATACACATGTACCTATGGAAATATGCTCGAAGAGAAATCCCTCTCCTCAACCACTGGAGGTGCAGGTGTGATTGGAGGTCATGAATGGAATAGCTTTTGAAGTCGAGCACATCAAGAAGAATGAAAGAAAGACAATATCGAGAATTTTGAACTACTATTCCGCCCCCCCTATATTGATGCAAATGCAGGGCCCCCTTTCATATTATTCCCTAGGCTAATAGGCATCATTAATCAAGTGGGTGGAGAAAACTTGAAACGAAACTGGGCTCAGAGAAAACCATGCAAAAATGTAGAGATAACCATGCAAAAATGCTCCAAAAAAGTCAAATGAAACTGGGCATAAAAAATGTAATTCAGCAAATGTTTTTTGAACTTTGCAGATGTATAAGCCCTGTGTTGGTCAAAATTTCAACCAACACGAGTCTTATATGTAAAAAATAAAATTTTTTCCTTTACATTTCGACCACCCTAAATTTATTTAGTTGATGGTCAAAATTTTTGGTCAAAAAATGATGTTAAATGTAGTAGTTTGAGTGAGCTCGGTAACAATTGCAGATACAAAACTTGGTCAAAGACTAGATCAAGTGAGAAATATACCAAACTATCATTAAAACATAGAGAACTAAAGGTTGAATCTTTCAACTATGAACTTCTCAAAATGTAAAAACTATACAATGACGAATAGAAGAAGAATAAAAAAGATATGCTTGCCTACTTGCTTTCTTTCATTCTATTCAAATAAGATAAACTATTAAAAAAATCTGGGAGCATTTGGCTTCAACTAGAAAAACCCTAAAATCTTCAAATTGATAAAACTTAAAACTTAAAACTTACAATTCTAATGGCTGCATTCAGCTATGTATGGAACAATCACTGCTTCATAGGTTGAATCAATAATAACTTATGGAATGATAAAAGATATAACACGTTAAAAACTTCTATCTTCTGAACTTCTGACTTGATCTATTGATCAATTTCCTTCTTTGCTCTATGCTCTTCTACTTCTCTGCTCTACTCTTCTACAACTCTCCCAACTCTCTGCTCCAACTGATTGAATGAAATTAGATTCATTCCTTTTGTCTCCTACTAGAAACATTTCCTTCTCATTTCAAATTCAAACTCACCTACTGTGTATTCAAGGTTTCTGATGCCATCAAGGTGGTAGGTGTTCATTTGGCTCCAAGGGAAAACCTACTGCATTATATATTTCAACATACTGGTCATACGCTCAACTCAGTGCAATCCTTATCCATTCAAGATAAGATTATGCAGGAATGTCTATAACGTAGGTTAAACCTTTTGCCTATGAATGATCATGCTTATCCTTCATTACACCATTCAAGAACATTTTTGTATAATCACTTCTAATATTTTCTTCTCCTATCTCCTCAAGATTTTAGTGAATAAATGATTGAATATCATCCAGTTGCAAAATGCATGATGGTAGTTTGGCAAATGATCCAAGCATTTCTACTAAATTTTTTTGTCTAGCTAAGGTTTATATCCTTTCCTTGATTCCTCCTTGTTGCTAATCAAAGCCATCATCTCAAAATTCTTTTCCATTTCTTCATATAGCAATGGAATTCAATGTTAAACCAAAAATTGTAGCTCATGAATGACCTATTAGGGCTCACGATAATCACAGTCACAATTATCTTTCTCACATATTAATACCTTTCTTTCCCAATTGTTTGATAATTCTTATTGTAGCTCTTGAGTAAACAAATGAAAGTAAAGGAGTGAAATGAATCACTCTACAACTATTTATCATTGAAACATAGATGTTACCACTTTTAATAGTTCCAAAAATACCTTCACTAATGGTAAGAATAGTTTCTTTTCACTGGTTAATGAATACTTTCCAGTTGCTTGTTTATTCAATTGATATGATTGATTATAAATGATCATGACTTTAAGAACTCCATAATTTCTCAACATATGACTAGTCAAACTTTTCAAATTTTAAGATAACATAGCTTCATATTGTATCTTATCATTTCAACCTTCCTTAATCAAGTTTGGAGATAGATAGGATTTTTTCATGCATGCTCCTCCTAAGAAAGTGTTTTTCTTACATTGATAATGAGTTTACTCCACTAGATGAAAGTTGATTTTCAATATCTTTTGTTGGCATTAAGTCATATTTGTTAGTAGTTACAACACTTATTCATATTTTGTATGATTACCAGGCTCTTCAATCAGTCTTCAATGTTTGGCATGTAATTCAGTGGTTACCAAGTTTCACAGTTTCTACCAAGCATTCCAGTGGTAATGAAGTAAAAATAGGCAATGTGAAGTCCAATAGTTTAGATCAAGCAGTTCAATGCTTATCGAGTAGTTTAGTGGTTAACAAGCTTTATGGTGTTTACCGAATCATTAGTTCTTGTGAAGCAAAGTTAGTGTTAACTGAGTGATGAGATGATTATTGTTTACTGATTCTAGTAAACATGAAATGCAATTTTCACCTAGATCCAATGAGTGCTAAGTGTTCCATTTATTCTCATGAGAGATGGATTCATGTTGAATCACTACTCATGAAACATGGGTCATCGAGTTTGACTCAAAATCACACAGTTAAATCCTGATATTCATATCACAATACATTGTATCTACTGAGTCACCAATGTACACCGAGTTCAAATCTATGTTGAAATGATTAGTATGGACTGAGTCTCTACTTCTACCGAGTGCATGATGATGCTAAGTAATGACAGTGGATGTTGAGTATCAAAAATTCACCAAGTCAGTTTCAGAACTTGAGTTTCTATATTAGGGCCAACTCAACAATATTGATGGTAACTTGTGTATTGGCCAACCTTGTAATTATGTGAATTGGTTTGATATATATGTAATGTATTGTATCACATCCAAGTGTGAAATGAAAGTAAATTTTGAGAAGAGTGAATGTGAATGAAATGAAAATCATGCGAAGGTGAATCAGCAATAGATTAAAGTGTATTCCAAGGTCAAATCAAGAGTAGTCAAGTTACATCTGTCACACAAAGGTGATCAGTACTTCAAGGATCTTAATCAAAAATTCAGTTGTAAGAGATATATTGTTTCATCCTAACAAGTGAATCAACTTCAAATCCTTTAACATAGTAGACTTAACAGTCTTTTCTTAAATCTCTTTACCGAGTCCATACTTCACTGTATGTTTGTAAAACCTCTAACAAGGTGGACTTAGTAGTCTTAATTGCTCCTAATAGGATAGATCATCAGAAGTGGTCATTGTAAGCCTTAATAGGCCAACTTTATGCTACAGTTCTAAAGTTTTGTGGGTATCATCCCCACCCTAGTTTTACTTTCTAATTGGAAGGTTTCTGGGTCACCAAATATTGTATTCAAAGTATTTTATGGTTTTAGTTTCTCATGCATGCAGTAGATTAGATCTATGATAATTGGATTATGTTATTAAGCATTTAAATTTTTAAAAGTTTTGAGGTTATTGATTCACCCCTCCCCTCTCAGTAACCTAGCTAGTCTTGAATATTTCCAACAATTGGTATCAGAGCATTGTGGTTCTCGGGATAAAGTTTGAAAGCTTGAGCAAAGATTAAGGACAATAGAGATATTTAGACTTGATAAAGCTATTGACAATGAAAAGCTAGCTCTGGAGATGGTCATAGCTTCAACTCAAGAAAGAAAAAGAACATTTTTCTCAATCTTTAGAAAGAAGGAAGGAACTTGAAAATTAGATGAATGACCACCAATATGTTGAAGAGAACATTGAAGATTTTTTTCCCCTCAAGTAGTTTAGATGAAGCAAATGATGCAATCAAAGAACACTTGGAAAAGAATGGCTCCCTGCAAGAAGAGGTAAGAAAATTGAAAAGAGAACAAGAAATTTAGTCAATAAGATTGTGTGAAATCTCACAATAGAGAAATAAGGAAAAAGAAGACTTTGTAGGTAAGGAAAAATGAAATTCAAAATCAATCCCTTTAGCAAGAAAGTCTTATCAGTCAGCTCTCCAATGCAAATGAAGAAATCATGAGTTTGAGATCTAAAAATGAATGGTTAAGGAATGACTTAAACACTAAAAAGAAAATCAATGAAAGGTTGAAAGTTGATCTAAATTCTAAAAAGAAACTCAGTGAAAGAATAATGAAATCCCAAGTAGACATGGATCAATTGAATCAAAAACATGAGTAGAATCTTTATAAAAAAAAGGGTAAAGCGAGACTTGGATACACAGAAGAAGGTGAATCCTCTACACAAGGTACTCAAAGGAATCAAAGACCTACTTGCAATTAATATGGTAAGTTAGGTCATACATCAAATAATGTTGGAGTAATGGAAAGGCAAAATTCAATGGAAAATGGTAAAATTGCAGCCAACATGGTCATAAAGTTAATGAATGCAAAGAGAAACCAAAGTTTGAAGGCAGCTATCACAAATGCAAGAAACAAGGTCACAAGGCATCTGAATGTAGATCTAAGACATTCAATCTAGCTGAACAATTTGTGAAGGCAATATTTGGTTGGGACTACAATACTTGGTGTAGATATCATTATTGTGGAGAATATGGACACATTGACATGAATTGTACTAGACATCACATTAGAAGAAAGGATACTACCATAAGATGTTACACATGTACTGAACTTGGTCATATAGCTAAGAATTGCATGAATATAGGTAGAGTTGAAGATGAAAAGAAAGCAAAAGTTGATAACAACAGGAAGTAGATGAGACATCAATGGATTCCTAAATCTACCCAGCAAGCTAGTTCAAGTGATGGTAGTCAAGTCACTCAAGAAGTGGGTGATTACCATTTCCAATTAAGTTCTTAAGGAAGAACCGAAACTACATTATAATGGTCACATCTTAAATAGTTCTAGGATTGGAGAGAAAGAAAAGATCCAAATTAGTATACCAGATACAAGGGGATCACAAAAAATCAGTATCACTAATCACCGAGTAAGGTCCGGTCATGGACTCTACCGAGCGAAGTTAGGAGTAACAAGGTTATGTTTGGTTGCCGAGTTACAAGCTTTTACCATGTGATCTATATAGATAGTGGATGACAAGCCATCACACACTGTGTCATTATGGGTCTCATCGTACCAAGCATTAATGGGAAGTTTTTCATCAAAAGGCATGAATTCAACTTCAATTTCACAGTGAATTTAGTATATTGCAATCAAAGTAATTTGAGCATCCCAGTGATCTTGAGAAGAATTAGCAACTAAAGTTTTTTGATGAACTTTCTTAGTTTACTAAGTGATCGTGGCATCTAGCAATAGCAGAAAGGTGAAGAAAGGATCTAAAGTGTTGGTGTCAGGCATTGAATGGAAAGCCCTAGATTTCAAACTAGTGCCAGCGATTGCCAAATCCCTTGATTCAAATGGAGCTCAGTTGTAGATACCACCTAGGGTACTTCTCATAAATGACATTTCAACTCATTTCAAATGTGCAGTTCAAGAGATATGAACTTTAGAAATGGATAATGCCCTAAGTGAACTCTGTGTGGATGGAACTCTTAAACCTTAGCACAAACACTTGGAAGAAAAAAGTTTAACCCAAGTTCCTTAGCTACCACAAAACATTCAGATCAAATGGATTAGGTATATCTTAAGTCAGGTTCATAATGGTCAATTGTGGTTAGAGCAGCTAGTTTTAATAACAAAGAAAATGATTCATCATATTACTAGTCTTCCTATGCTTACCAAGGCTAAGGTCACTAAAACCCTAGGTTGGGATGAGTTATAGAAGTAAACCCTAGCCAAGTGGGATGCTAGAGGAATGAAAAGTAGTAGTGTATCTGATTTAGAACTAAAGTTTGGCATTCATGTGATAGCACATAAGATTTACAGCTCAAGTTGACTTAATAGTGTGTCATGTGAAGTAGTTGACCTAGCTTATAAGGTTGTAAAGAAGAATATGTCATATGACCTAGTAGATCTAATGTTGAAATGGCTAAATAAGAATATGGAAAGCATAAGAACCTCAAAGAATAACCCATACAAATTTGGTTCATTGTTGACATGTTTGTTCTTCTATGTTCAAAAGTTTTTCCCCTCTAAAGGCACAGTTGTATGGAGAAAAGACACACTAGTCTTGTATCAAATAAATGAGTTTATAGCTGAAATGGGTGAAAATTTTGATACCATCATGGAGAATTATTTTGAATCCTTCAAGGAAAAGATGAACAATAGGTTCAAGATACCACAAAATTTGGTTGAATACTATAAGGATGATGTTTGTTTTATGGTTGATAGTGACAGAGTATACATTCAGGCAGTAAGGCCTAGAATAGTGTGGGTAAAACCTCTTCCATATGAGGTTAATATTGATGAGGAAAAAAAAATAATGAAAGCCCTGGTAAATGAGCCTATAGATCCAAAGGAACCTCTCTTTGGAATCTATGATGAAGCTAAAGCTAGAATTGAATTGGAGATCAAGCTTCCATAGGTAGTGAACAAAGGAAAGACGAGGATAGCAAAATTGAAAATAGCAAGTGCCCCTCTTATGCTTACCAAGGGAAAAGGTGAAGATGTCGAGGAATCTGAGAATGAAGAGGAATCTAAAAAGGAAGAAGAGCCTACAAGGAAGAAAGGCAAGGTGATTATCACCAAGCCACCCAAGCCCTCCACTACAGTATTCTCAAGAAGATCCAAGAAGAAATGTGGCAGTGAAGTTGTTTTTAGTAAGCTCCCTCTCACCTTCTATGAAAGATTGAAACAAATGGAAGAAGGTGCTAGTATAACCAATTTCAAGGCATTAAAGTATGAAACCAGGTTAGAGGCTGAAAAGATGTAGAGTGAGGAGTTGGTACTAACCCAGATGGGAAAATGGAAGTATTCTCCTGGCTAGAGAGCACCTCAAATCTCTAATGATCTATTAGAAAGACTAAAGCCAATATGGGAATCAACCATGCAAATAGCAAAAGACATATATGAAAAAACTCTAAGGAGTTTGTTATCAAGCATTACCAATGCAGAGGTAAAAGATGCTATGAAGAAAAATGAGGACAAGATGACTATTGTATTTCATACTTGTTTAATTTTGGTAAAAGATATAGAGCATGTAGTCAAGGATGCAAAAAATATGTGGAAGAATATTTATCACCTGCATAAACCAAGTGAAAATCTTATTGAGGTCAAAGATGATGATGACAGTGACAAGGATGAAGAAAATGAAGACAATCCTCCTTGTGTCACCATTGATGCTGAAGATTATCAGGAATTGATGAAGGATGATGAAGAAGAAAAAGAGGATGAAGCTGAAGAGGAATCTAGGCAAGAAGAAAAAGAGAGTGATCCAGTTAAGATAGTAGAGGCTTTCATAGCCTCCCTTCCTCACTCTCCAGCAAAAACAACAACATCATCAAGCATGAAGACAACTTTAGCAGCTTTGATTGTGACAACCATTGACACATCAAATGTCCAATCACTCCATACTACCTCTCAACTTAGCACATCATAGATAGAAGTATCTACCATTTCATCTACTAAGTTGCAAAATCCTTCAGTTACTGAGCCAGTTTCTACAATGGATACAGAATGTTCCACAATTTTGACTTCTTTAGCAATAAGTTCTAAAATTGTGCATACTTCTGTCAATATTCCACCTGTAAATACTTCAATTTTGGGAATTTTAGAAAGTACATCAGTTTTGGATTCTTTAAGTATTCTAGTAAGTATTCCTTTAGTAGGCACTATACAAGTTTTCACTGCTAGCCCTACTATTTCTACTATTGTTTCTGTTCCAAAATCTAAAGCATTAATGTCAGAAGTTGAACCAAAGACACAACTAAAACTTCTTATTATTGGAAAGGATATAGAGGGAGATATAGATCTAGATAAGCATATTGAGATTCCCAAGTTGGATTTTGATAATGCTACTATAGAATAGATGAGATCGGTTGGTCAACTTCTTGAATAGAAAGCCAAGTAGAAGAAACTAAGAGAAGAGAGAGATAGAGAAATTAGAATCATTGAAAGTGCTAAAAATATTTTAATAGAGGCTATAGGTGTTGATGTTGATTCTTCTCAACACATTTTGTTGCAATTAGAAGAGGTAGTTAGCAAATTCAATAAGGATTCCAGTGATCAGGATAAGCTAATGGAGAAAGCAAAGAAGAAGTTTGACAACAAAGTGCTTGAACACATTGCTCAACAAATAGATATTCAGTAGGTAGAACTTTTTTCAATTTTGAACACATTGATGAGGATCTGAAGGCTAGTGCACAGAAGTTGCAACTTGACCCTAGTTCAAGATTTGCACACCACATGAAGATTAGATTCTTATTAGATATGCAGGTAGAGTTATTGAGAGAGGAATCAAGGATCTAGTCTACACTCATAGACATCCAGAACATGATCCTTCCTATCATGGATACAATGCAAAAGCACATTGCTTATTCTAAAACATTGATCCATGACAATAACTTTTCATTTGTAGATCATATTATTGAGCTCTCTACAGAAGTCCAAGTTGCACTTCAAACCTACAAAATTTTACAAGAAAATTGGAACATGACCTGAACTCTTATTCTTAAGGTACATTCTGAGTTTCTCTCAAATTTTGGTGTCTCTATATAAGTATGTTGTGTATAAATATTTGGCATTATTGTCAAAAAGGGGGAGAGAGGCTTGTATATATTTGAGTAAAGATATTTGTATATACACTCAGTATGTTATTATGCCTGATATGATATGTACATTGTATGGAGGAGATATATGAAAAATGTATATACAACAGAGTTACAAAGACAAATTTTTAAAAATCAAAAAAATTACCATACCAAGTTAGTATCACACTACACTGTATATAAGTTTTGGCTGATAAATTTTTTTGTCACTAATGTCAAAGGGGGAGATTGTTGGCATTAAGTCATCTTTGTTATTAGTGAAAACACTTATTCAGATTTTGTATGATTATCAAGCTCTTTGATTAGTCTTCAGTGTTTTCCATGTAATTCAGTGGTTACCAAGTTTCACAGTTTCTAGCAAGCATTCCAGTGATTACTAAGTGAATATAGGCAGTGTGAAGTCCAGTAGATCAAACCGAGTAGTTCAGTTCTTACTGAGTAGTTTAGTGGTTACCAAGCTTCATTGTGTCTATCGAGTCATCAGTTCTTGTGAAGTGAACTTAGTTTTAACTGAGCAAGGAGATGATTAGTGTTTATCAAGTGCAGGCATGGTAAATGTGGAATGCAGTTTTCACCAAGTTACACTATATCTACCGAGTCACCAATGTACACTAAGTTTGAAACTACATTGAAGTGATTAGTATGGACCGAGCCTCTACTTCTAGCAACTGCATTATGATGCCAATTAATGACAATGGACATCGAGTATTAGAAATTCACCAAGTCAATTTTAGAACCTGAGTTTTTATATTTGGGCCAACTCAACGATATTGGTGTTAACTTGTGTATTGGCTGACCTTGTAATTATGTGAATTGGATTGATATATATGTAATGTATTTTATAATATCCAAGTGTGAAATGACAGTAAATTTTGAGAAGAGTGAATGTGAATGAAATGAAAAGGATGCGATGGTGAATTAGTAGTAGATTAAAGTGTATTGCAAGGTCAAATCAGGAGTAGTCAAGTTACATCTATCACACAAAGGTGATCAGTACTTCAGCAATCTTAATTAGCAATTTAGTTGTAAGAGATATACTATTTCATCCTAATAGGTTAATCAACTTCAAATCCTTTAACAGGGTAGACTTAACAGTCTTTTCTTAAATCTCTTTACCGAGTGCATACTTCATTGTATGTTTGTAAAACCTTTAACAAAGTGGACCTAGTAGTCCTAATTGCTGCTAACAAGGCAGATCATCAAAAGTGATCATTGTAAGCCTTAGCAGGCCAACTTTATGCTGTAGTATTGAAGTTTTGTGGGTATCATCCCCACCCAAATTTCACTTTCTAATTGGAAGGTTTTTGGGTCACCAAATATTGTATTCAAAGTGTTTCATGGTTTCAATTTCTCATGCATGTAGTAGATTAGATCTATGATAATTGGATTACGTTATTAAGTGCTAAAATTGTTAAAAGTTTTGAGGTTACTGATTCACCCCTCCCCTCTCAGTAACCTAGGTAGTCTTGAATATTTCTAAAATCTTTTTCATTTTGTTTCTGATATCATGAAGACATACATGATTCTTCATCTTTCCTTTTTATGATCAGTGAAGAGTTTAGTTTATGAAACTATAGTCTTTTCCAATATGTCTAACTTTTCTTTTGCAACATGTCTAACCTTACTGCATTAAAAACATAGCCCTGGCTGATAATACCCAAAAGTAACTCGATGAACTCTCAACTTGTAACATTAATTTACATGTCCTAATTTTTTCCCACACAAAGCATGTGGGATTTAATAATTATTTTATTTTATCAGTGCTCACTAGTAGAAATGGTGATGTAGAAGTCTTAGATCTACATTCATTAGCTTTATTTCCATACTTATTGCATTTCCAATAGTAACCATGATATTTACTATTATGGTTTTTAAGCTTAAATCTACACTCATAATTAACATGTCCATACTTAAGACAATTGTATCAATGACCTTGAAAACAATTTGAAATTTTAATAGCTTTTTCTTTACACAAATTTACAGTATGACCAAACTTTCCACATAAATAAAGTGAGTTTTTAAGATCTTTTAATAGATGTCCTTGTAGTTTCCTTTGGACTATTTTTATGCTTCTTGTATTTGAGTTTAGATGATTCACCAATCATGTCTGCTTCTAGCATTTGTATCAACGACCATTTATGTTGCAAGCTTTTCTTTGGTTCTTTAATTTCTCGTCCAAATTTTCTAGACTCTCACTGCACAACTTCAACTTCTAATTTGAATCATTCTATCTTTCTGGTTCACTCTTTATTTTCTCTTTTTTATCTTTTAGCCATAGGTTCTCAATTGCAATCTCTTTATTCTCCATAGTCACTGTGAGAATTTTTTCACGCATGATAACATTATTCTCTAGTATGCTAAAGATGTGTGCATCCTTCATGTGTGATGCATTTTCAACATTTTAGTGGTCATCTTCAACAATTTTCCTAACATCTTCAAACAAATAACTTTCCTTCCAAAATTTCACACATTCTTACTATGTAGAGATGAACTAGAATTAACAACCCTAACAAATTTAGAGTGGGGAAGACCAAGATCCACCTATTTGATTGGAATCAATTGATACAAAAGGAATGATCAATGCATAAGGCAATGAAAAAGGAATGAAGAGCTTGGATTCATTTCCCTCTCACCTCCACCTTAAGAGGGTTTAAGAAAGTAGATATGCAATGTAGGACTGAAGTATAAAGATATGATAAGATGATGAACTACAATGAAATGGAAAAGGGAAAAATGAGACACCTTAAAAAATAAAAACTTAAAAATGAGCTTTGAAAGGGTTGAACCCATTCTGCAGACCAAAAAATACAAGATTTACAAAACCCAGAAATAAGTCAACAAAATGACACGGCTAACCTCCCTCTCCAAGAGTGACCTCAACAACCCTAAATTCAAGGGTGTTCTTTTCAGCCAAGAAGAAATGTATTTGATTCAAATCTTGATTCCACAGTTCCAAAGAAAGCTAAGTGTATCTTAATCTATAACCTATCTGATAATCTAAGATTTGAAACCTAAAAAATAAAGGATTTCTTTTTTGGGGGGGTGGGGGGGGGGGGGGGGGGGGGTGTTGGGGGGAGGGGTTTGCCTCTTTCAAACCCCAATTTTGGAATTTAGCTCAAATTGACCTAGAGATAGAATGTTAGCAAGTAGTATTGATAGATCTAACATAAAGCTTTGAAAATCTATGAATATGCTCTTGAAATTGGAAAGTAATCACGTGTCTAGATGCAATATCCTTAACTCAACATTAAAAATGCTAGAAAGGATGTCAAATTGATACCAAAACCTTCATTAATGAACATGCTTGAATTATTTCATCAAAAATCTTAACCAATTTCTTGATTATCTAATTTTGATTGCATTTGGCATTCTTTAGTACCAAGCTGTTGTTTCTTATTTTTCCTCATAGGTGTGGATGAAATATTTTAGCTCATGGATGTGATCCTCCATGATACCTTATTTATCTAACTTTTCAACTAGCTCCTCGAATACTTCCCCAAAAATAGCATCTATTTTTATATTGGACCAATTTCTAGATTTGACCTTAGCCTCTAATCGGATAAATGTGTTTCTTGTATTGTCTAGATGCAAGGAAATCAATCATTTGTCTATAATATTTTCCCACATAGATATAATACTACAATTTTCCAGTTTTTTAGTGATAAGAGAATACATGGATAGGTCCTCCTTAAAAATGGGCCTTTTAAAGTTGCATAAGGGAACAATAATGTTGACTTCTAGTTCATTTGGGTAACTTTTGTTCTTAGTATAGGGAGTGGTCTTTAGAAGTAGGATCATTAGTTTGTGTCATAAAATTTTCATGGGATCAAGGTGATTTGGTGAATCACAAAGGCTTTTAATCTTTAGACTCAACAACTATTTCTATACCTAGGGTGATAATTTTATCTTTACATAGAGGGTTAACCCTAGTGGAATGAGAGGGGGGTGGGGGAAGCTAGAGTGGGTTAAATGACTTTGTGGATAGCCATAGGTTTACTAAGATCCATGATTAAAGGGGGTCCAAGGGATTAAGGTTTATGCTCCAACTAGTGGGGACTAGTCCATATAGAAATTGTAAAGGTGAGAAACTAAACCTTGATAGAGGGATGACCCTATTATTTTGAATTAGTAACTAATTGAAATAGGTAAAAAATAATATAGAATGGAAAACTAAGTAAAATTATTTTTCAATGAAATAATTCAAGTGAAAAAAACTAAGCATGCAATCTCTATAACTCCCATTGGGTATTGTAATATAATAAAATTTAAAATTGACTGATGATGTGGATTTCTTGTGTTAATTTTATCATTGAGATGATGTTTTCTTTTATTGACACAAGAGGAGACAACCTAGTAGGTATGAACGGTAATTTTTTTTCTTAAAAAAAATTGTCATAAATCTCACATGTCATATTGAGATTCTTTTAAAGGTCACCAATATTTAAATAAATGGTCCAAAACTAGTCGATTTATGTATAAATCTTTTCACATGCAAGAGGATGATTTTTAGTAGCATTAAAATCTAACTCTCCTATATAGATTTCAAATTTATTATCATGAAGTTTAATGCCCATTCTAATAAAATCTATAATATAATAATTTGAATTAGTTTATGTTCTACATATTCTTGAGGGTTTAGAAGCTATTCCTAATCAAAATTAGGAAATTATTGGTAGGGAATAGAAAATATAGAGTTGAGAAACTATGGTCAATTAATGAAAAATAAGAATCTTTTAGAGCTATTCAAGAGTGGTGGTTTGGATTCTTTTAATCCATTAAGGGATAATAACATACCATTTCCATTAACTATTACAATTGTTGGAGGAAAAGGTATGTCACAATAGCGAGCATCAATTTTACTATCACCCCATAAATGATTACTAAGTTGATGGGGCTGAAATTTGAAGAGTTGAAACTGTTCAAGAGGATTTTAGGTAACTCAAAATTATTTACCATATTTTTTGATAAGAGAGAATCTCCATCTAGAATTCAAATTTGATATGGTCATGTTATTCTTATCTTGCCATATGATATTGTCAATTTCAATATTATGTTACACTTTAGTCTAGAAGATATATTGATGATCGTGTATGGATATTAATTTCTAATCCTCAATCATATTAGACATAAAGTAAACATGAATATGCATGTCTTCTCATTTCACTCATTGTTTCCTAACATTCCAAAGCCGTCTCTACTCTTGTACAATAACATGTAATATGTGACCTTAACAAGCATGTATTTGACTTTTCTTCTCATTGTAGTAGACCTACCAAATTTGCAAGAATAGTTAAAATTGAGTTGATTAAACTTCAACATCACCCCTAAGAGAGGCTTTGTTTCTTAGGGAGGAATAATGGTAAATATGTCAGAATCCTAGTTAATGGAGAAGCCCTTAAAGTTTTCCTATTAAATGTAAATTTAAAAGAGTTAATTGTCCAACCATCTAAAGAAGCATCAAATTAATGAAAGAAGATGGATGTTAAACCCTCTATGTGTAGGAATATCACTATATAATTGAAAGATCTAGGTTATGATTAAAAATAGATAATTTAATAATAATAAGTAGGGACAAAAATATAGAAGCCTTTTTTTCAAAACTTGATTTTTTTTAGTGTAGAAAAATAAGGGAAAAATCATTTAAAAATAGAAAAAAATGATGATATTCCACCAAATGATGAAGATACTCCTATTGCCAATGATTTTAATCCATGATCCAAAAGAGTAGGATTTTAGTATTCAAGGAAACTAAACCAATTATTACAGATGAGGTAATGGTGTTTTCAAAGATTTATTTTTGAAAGGGGTGGGTTTTTTTAGAACAAGAAATAGGGTTTTGTGGAAACAACTATCAAACATGGGAAAACCAAGAGAGAGCATTCCAACGCTTAGTCATGGTCATGATATAATAATATAGGGCCTAACCTCAAAGACCTAAGTTGCATATATGCAAGTAAGGCGAGAGGATATAAAGATGAGGCCCAAGAAACTCAGAGCTAGGATATGGAATTCTATGATTACCCTCTCTATCATCATGGGTGTAATCATTCATATGGAAGCTATGGTATTAGTGTTAGGAAAGAGGAAGATAAAGAGAAATCTCTAAAATAAGATTGGTAAAGGAGACAAAGAGATAGGAGAATATGAGAGTAATGATCTTAAAATATGGTTCTTAGTAGGAGATTACGTAGATTGTGCCAAAAACTGGGGACATAAATCTTTTCCCAAGAACTAGTTTTTTCATTCTAGATATTGTAAGAATTCTATATAGCTCTGATACCATGTAAAAAATTGTCTTAGGGAAAATTCACTCAATATCAAAGAACTCAAGCACAAGCATAGAATAGACCAACAGAGTATGATCAGAATAACAATATCAAAATGAATTGATGTAATGTCATGTACTAGTACACTAGGAGTGCCCAAATATAAAGGCCTCTAAATTGGCTAGGAGTCAACATAGTGATAAGTCTCACAACTAAGCACATGTCCACTAAGAGTGGATTATCCTCCATTGAGCACAAAATTTAGTGTAATGATGAGAGGATAAGCTTAACATGGGTGTAGCACATAAAATTATGTTGTAGACACCATGTGCTAAAATAAGAGTGCTAATAACTATGTTGTCAACATGAAAACTCAATTAATTATGCAAACTCCAGTTTTGTAGATGCCATGTGTTGAATTAGAGTTGCTTACTCTAGTGTTGTCAACATGGCAACTCATATGAGTACGCAAAATCCTAAGTCTCTCACCTAAGAAATAATAAAATAATGCATTGACCTAAGTAAACTTAAGTAAGTGTAATAAGTAAACACTAATTTACACAAACACCCCCCCCCCCCCCCTTAACTGCAACTTGGGGGAATGCACTTAAGCTTATGAAAGCTAGGATGAAAAAGCATGATGGCTCCTGGCTACTAGGCCATGTTAGGTACCCATATACAAAATGCAATGAAATCTCTCATAAAGTGGAGAAAGAGGGAAAACTTTATGGGAAAAACCCCCCACCCCCCCCCCCAAAAAAAAAAAAAAAATAGAGAGATGAAAAAACAAGATGCATGGATGGATGGAGTAATCAAGAACCCCACATTTCAACATACATCAAGTATATGAAAAAGAGAAGTATGAGAAGAAGACAATCTTGAAAGAGGAAAAGGTCCCCCCCACAAGAGAGAAGAGGAAGAAAGGAGACAAGGTAGTCGCCCCCCACAAATGTAGAGTGTCGAGCAGTGATAGTGGCTCCAGTATAGAAGTCAATCCATGACTAATGAATAATGTTCCTCCTCTTTGAAAGAAACAATGTCATAGGTACAAATGAGATGATTCCCCAATGTGTATAAAGAATCTTGAAGATGAATGGAGTCTCTAAAACCTACTCAACTATCCCTGTGTCGATAGTTTCTGTTGCCCCTTCCAATACTGCTAAAAAGAACATGGTTGGATCTAGCAAGGATGGATATAGAACATATCCCAAAGAACTAACTATCTCCTCTAATGATAAAGAGACTTCCTGCAACTACTGTACATAAGGATCCACAATCATATCAACCTCAAAAGGCTGATCATGTAGAGAATGGACAAGAGGGTCAAAGTGGGCCCTCACAACAATTGAAGAAGGATCTTCTTCATCAAAGAGAAGATTGATATCATCAATGATGCCTCCCAAATCTTCTCTTTGTGACTCCACAAACAAACCTGAAATATCTATCATGAAGTCATCCACTAATGCTGGAGCTAGAAGACTAGGTGTACCATGTTGTGCTAGACTACATCGACCTATCATTATGGCAATGAATGCATGTGAAATGTGCTAATACTATGACCTCATAATGTAACTATCAGTAGAATTTGACATATCTGAATCTGTTGAATCACTATCACTCGTGTCACTATTAATTTTCATAATGCATGAAGTATTATCCTAAAAAAAGAGAAGATGAATTGCATCGATGATGTCTTCCACATCTTCAATGTGAGACTCCATGAACAACCTTGCAATGTCTGGAAGGAATGCATTTGGGATGAAGCTCAAGTAGGAAGACATGGTGTGTCTTGCTACACTAAATTAGAATCGTCTATGGTTGGAACTAGATTAGTAGTAGCAATAGGAGCATTAGGAGGTGTGATCTCATCTTGAGTTGAAGGTACCATAATTGGAGTGACAAGAGATATAATGTCCTCTAGAAATGGAGGAACTCATGGATCTCCATATGCTTCCCAAAGAGCCATCCAAACATCATGAGGAAAACTTGCCATTCTAAGAGGAGAAAAACATTCCTTACTCATACTTTTATATAGAAAGAAAAGAAGTTTATAAAGATATACCCAATTAGGATTAGGAGGCAATATCTTTGAATAGAGATAAGGAAACACTTCCTGATGTTCTCTTTGATGATCAAGTATCAAAGCACTCCATTTGTGATAGTTCCTTGTTGTCAACTTTGGTCTAACACCAAACTAACATGCGTGACAAGACTCCATGAGATCAATCAATGAACCCCCCAAAATGCAAAAAATAATCAATGCGCACCCCCCCCCCCCCCACAATGTATGATTTGGCACTTAATAGGTAGTGCATGTACAATAGGCCACTTGTCAAAATGTACAAAATGGACTTCTAATTTTGTTGTTTACAATTGCCTTTTGAGGTTCAAATTTGGCACTAAGCACCATAGCTCCAATGTACAACAATTTTGAAAAGTAATCAAAGAAATACAATGTAGAAAAGGCCCTAAGTCTAAAAGTGATATTTCTATCCACACAACCCTATAATCTGATTGCAGATCTGGAAAGTAGATGAAAAATTAAGTACTTTAACAAAAATGAAACCTAAAAATGTGTCTAGATGACCCTGTATAGAGTGTTTCAAGTTGCAAAATGCAAGATTGGATAGGCACAGTCACCAAAAAACACAATTTATGACAAATCCATGCACCAAAAATAGAAAAGAACAACACTAAAAAGTTCAAGAAACTCTCTCCAAAATCAAAAAATATTGCACCTAATTTGGAGTTTGGATTACTGAGTTATAGCCTCTCAAAGTTGGACTGTCAAATCAAAACTAAATCAGAAGAGGGGTCTAGGTAGCAAAATGCTTGGTTAAATTTGATGATCAAACATCTGTCATAGTAGTATTATTTGGCATGGAAATGACAGTCAGACGACCATCAAATTTAGGCTCATAAAATGTCAATTTCAGCAAAAAAAGTTCACTTGGCTAATGTGACAGGTATGATTGCTGACATGGCTACATGTGTACGCTTATGTGGACATCATACTGTCCTACGAGGATGCTTGGCTATTGCTGATTGGAGGTGCCACGTGGACTTTGGGTCTGACATGTGGTTGTTGATGAAGAAAATCAGTCCTGAAGTGGCTCTATCAGTTGCGTATGTGTCTGATTAGGGTGTCCATGTGAAGGCAGGAATCCATGTGACAAGATTCCATCACTGACAGAGCAGAAAGAGAACTCAGTAGGAGGACTAGCTAGGAAACTAAAGTTTGGCGAGAAGGGCAGTTGAAATGTCAACATCAAAGTTTAAATAGGGACAGCCAAAAAAGGAGATAGGGGAGTCTTCAACTAGTGCCAAGGAATGTCACCGTGCCCAGGAAACCTTTTTACTGCCAATGGGTAGTGTTGGATTTACGTGGGCTAGAAGGAGTTATTCTAAACAGCCAGTGAAATCATGGGATATATCCCACATTCATTGAGGGTGTTGATTTTGGCTCATTTAAAAATAATAGCCCACAAGTTTGAAATAACAAAGCCACCCAAGGTTGGAAATGAAGTGGCCACCAAGGTAGTGTGGCTTGCTGGATTTGTGAAGCGCGTCCAGTTGTAGGCCATAATTTGTGGCCAGAATGTGAAGCAAATGCTAGAATGTTGTCATTTGGCCAACAATACTGGAATATTCTAAAATAATAGGGAATATTCCCTATGAGGGTTGGGGTTTCACCACCTGGTTCTTGCAAAAAAAAAATTCTCAATAGGCCCTGTACATTGAAAATTTGTAGAGAAAAAATAAAATACTGATCTGAATTAAAATTAATTGCAAATCTAATAGATAATACTATATTTTCAAATCAGGCCTTCAAGTGCTAGTTTGCAAAAAAAATTCGCTCAAATTTGACTATGGCCTAGGGTAGGTGAATTTATAGTCAATTTTCATTGAATCGACATTTCAGATGCAATGGCAAGGTCCATTTTGGCTCTAGATGCTCCCAATGACTACAATACTCTAGATCTGAGTTGAGGTGTCCTCAGAGAGGTGAAGCAAGAATGGTCTCCAATGGCTATGTGAAGAGAAATTCCCTCAACTTTGATACTATGTAAGAATTTGGTATAGCTTTGATACCATGTAAGAATTTGTCTTAGGGAAAATGCACAAAATAGACCAACAAAGTATGATCATAATAACAATATCAAAATGAATTGATGTAATGTCATGTACCAGTACACTAGGAGTGCTTGAATATAAAGGCCTCTAAATTGACTAGGAGCCAGCACAGTGATAAGTCTCACAACTAAGTGCATATCCACTAAGAGTGGATTATCCTCCATTGAGCATAAAAGTTAGTGGGATGATGAGAGGATAAGCTTAACATGGGCGTAGCACGTAAAATTATGTTGTAGACACCATGTGCTAAAATAAGAGTGCTAATAACTGTGTTGTCAACATGAAAACTCACATGAGTATGTAAACTCATAAGTGTCTCACCTAAGAAATAATAAAATAATGCATTGACCAAAGTAAACTAAAGTAAGTGTAATAAGTAAATACTTATTTACACCAATAGATATTCTTTCCAACCTAATTTTCTTTTGATCTTATGCCATGCTTTTTATGTCTCCTATTTTGTTAAAAACTCTTATGACTTGGTTCCTCATTATAGTTTTTTTATTTAGGCTTAGTACTAAATTTATTTTTCTATTCTATTAATATCCCCAAGACTTGTATTCCCCATATGGAATATGACATTTTGTTTTCAATTGTTAAGGGACTTTTCTGAGCGTTTTAAGAGTTTTTTATGCTTCTAGCTAAATCTTAGTCTAGGTTTTTTTTTTTTATGATTTTTATTTGAATTGATTATGTGATGGGCTTATAGCACTTTCCCTACTTATATAATAAAAACTTAAAAAAATCATCATTTTTATTTTATTATATTTCATAATCCAACATTAATTTTCAGGGTGAATAAACTTTTCCAAATGTATTGATCTACAAGAAATAATTCATAGCACAAACAATAAGTGTATAAAATCAGTTACACTTAATTCATTAAAAGTAGTGAATATCAAGAAGTAAAAACTTATATTTATTTCATCTCTTTCTTTTCATATTGTGGATTTGACATGTTAGATGTTTTTTTAAGACTAAAAAATTATGGTATAATGACTTGTTGATTAATATATTTAACGTCAATCTGTTAGAAAATAACATTTAATCAACTTTTTTAGTTTTAGTACTAAGATACCTTACCCCTTGGAGGACTCTTTTGAGTCATAGAAACCCAACACTAGGATAACATGTAGTATCGATGTGTCTTAAATATCCTTCTCTCATGTCTAAGTTATGCTTCTCCCCTCTCTTGTTCACTAGGTAATGTGCTTGCAAAAATGTGGCATGTGAAACATCATCAAGTGTACATTAAAATAGATAACATTAAGTGACATCTAAGAAGATAATTTTGATTAAAACATCAATTGTTCATTTATATCCATCTATGCCAACATGATAATTCATTATTTAGTCATAAATATTAAATTTCAATTTATTTAATTTTTGCCCTCTTATTATGATATAAAGAATCTTTTGAACATTATAAGAACATTTAAATAAAATATATTAATTAAAATTGGTTGAGTTTCCTTAAAGATCTAGCAGCTAGAGTAAAATAGCGGAGTGCCAATAGTCCACATAGAATGTAAATTTATCTCAAGTGCCTTCCACTCTACTTTACTTCCTTGTCGTCCAGCTCTTCCTACTTAGATATTATACTTTACTTCCAACTACTTACAAGTGACAAAGACTACGATCTCAGAATTATATATGTTCTATGTAGAAGTGAGAAGGAGTATGATCTGCCTCAGAATTAAATATGCTCTGCCTAGAAGTGACAAATACCACGATCTACCTCAGAATTGAATATGTTGTATATGAAAGTAACAAATACTATCATCTGCCATGTTTTAACGCCCTACCTTTCTCTTCTTTCCATACCTGCAAACCCTCATTTAGATGAAATTGGCTGGTTATATTCTGCTATGGTGGATTCTCACATCATGTCCTACTAAACCTTGTTTATTTTGAAAAGACTCCATGCCTTTGTTATTATTTATTCTATAAGCTATTTGGTGAGATTCAATAATTCTAAAAATCTGGACTCCCCTATCATATAACAAGTACGACTTTACAGATGAAGATTCCTCAACAAAAATATAATTACTAACTTATATATGCTCATCTATCTTTTGCATCTACTCAATGAAATTTGTGACCTCACAAATTGGACTGGAATGAGTTGTGAGCTGAATAGGCATATGTAACTTCTTAAAATTTTGAACTTTCTGTTTGGGTGCACCAAATCAGAATTGTGAATAAGAATACATATTTTAATTTTGGCCAAAAAATGAGCATTTGTTATTCCACCTAAATAAGTCGAATTGGAATACATATTCCTATTTCAATTTTATTTATTTTAGAAAACATAAATTTTTGGGTCTGTGAATTCTCCAATCAAATTCTGACTGAACCAAACAAGAATAGAAATGGACAGCGAAATGGACCCTTTCCTGCATATGTTTCCTTGTTCTTTGATGAAGTTCTTTGTTGTTTGGAACTTGAGAATTTTAAAATGCTCCTTGTGTGTTTCCTTAACGTCTACTCCTTGCAGAAACGCTCTAAATAATATGTAATAGTTTGTTATTTTGATATTGATATGATTGAAGTTAGAATTAGAAAAATGATTGGTGTGCGTAATGGGTAAATGGCAGGGGAGACTCCAACGCCCTAAGGCGCATTGCTGCTTGTCTTGTGAATGTTGTATACCAACTCGAAAAGGGCAAGAAAGGGGAAGGAATAGTGAAGGATTGGTGCGACACGCTTAAATTCAAGGTAGAAGAAACCATAAATGATAAGACAATATTTGGAGCCGTTTTCAAATGGGTAGGAAGCCCCGCTTCAAATGGCATAAGAGGCGAAGCTGAAGGAAAGCCCCCCTCAGAAGTTGTTGCCTTCAGAGGTACAACTCCCTTTTATATTCTAGAAAGGACGTTAGCCCCATTTGGAAAGCAATCAATGCACGCCACAAATCAATTAAAAGAGGTGATATGGGCTTAAAATACTTGCAAAGAAGTATTAACAAGCATGGACCTCACAACATCTGGATTGCAGGCCATTCACTGGGAGCCGCCATTGCGATGGCCGCTGCAAGAAAATTGGATAAAGAAGAGCGAAAGAAGCGTATCTATTCAATCCCTCCTTTTTTTCATCAAGACTGCCCGAGTTGAAATTCTTTGAGGTGGTCGGAACAGCTTTAGCAGCTCTTAGTGATTTTTGGCGCTCCCTTCGTTTAGGTGATCCTGATTTGTTGCATTTTACCATGATAAATGATCAGAAATTGCGTCGCTTGTATGATGATTGCATTGGGATTAGTGGTTGGATACCCAACATATATGTCGGTGCTGAAGATCCCGTTTCCTGCTCTTATATCCGCTATTTCAAGGTGATGGAAGATTTATACAGCCAAACTAGCCAGACCCTTTATAAGCGCATGAAGTACCTCTTCTGTTATGAGGTAGCCGAGCACAAAACACCTTGGAATTTTATTCCCTCTGCTAAAGCGTTCGTCAGAGACACTAGCAGGCATGATATTAGTCTGTGGTGGTTGAAGAGAGTCAAAGTTGATGGTAAGGAATATGTCCCTCCAGTTGAAGCCAAGCATGAGGACCAGAAATATGCAAAGTAGAGTTTTAGATGTGTTTTTAATATCATAGGCAAGAAACCTGTCCCTCCGATGATGGAGAGGGCAATGCCTTGAAAAAATGTGCTTAATTTTCATGGCTACTAATATGTGCTACATCTAAAATTTAAGATTTCTTATATTGGAAGTAGAAACAATTTTAATATTATACAGTATTGTATGGTATAATCTCAGAGTGTTCACTTAATTTTTAATATCTTTTTATTTTATGTCGCCTGAGATGAACTTGGTAAATGATCGGAAATTTGAATGGTTAAATTTAGGTTAAATCTGAATGGTTAAATTTAGGGTTAATTTATCTTTTTAATAATGTTGATTTCACAATATATGGTAGGTAACTTAAGCAACAAGATTACTCTTTCATTTCCTAGTGCATTCTTTCACAAGGTCTTCTAATTGATTATAATTTATTTCATATTTCACATTAGATCCTAGATTAAGAAATAAGATTATATCAATTAATTTGTTGCTCATCTCCAAAGTACCATCCCATTTTGTATTATGATTGCATTTAGTACCAAAATTAGCAAGAAGATATGTTGCTTTATTTGTTTCACTATATTCATGCAATATTTTGAACTTATGAAAACTAAGGAAAATCAATTTAATTTTTTTAATGATATGTTTGATAGTTACTGAAGCCATATAAGTACCTTTAATATAAGAAAAATCAATTTAATTTTTTTAGTGAGTCCTAGACTAACCAAACATTATTGCATCCTTTTTCTTTGGCTAAAGTAATCAACTATAATGTAGTCATTGTGTGTGCCACATCGATAGATTTTAAGCCAAGTAGCATAGAAATAGACACAATAAAACCACCTCTTATCATTTCTTAGAATGCCCCCACATATAGCTTTTCCTAGAATTCCTTTTGTCACCTCATCAAACTTAGCCTTGATCCATCCAATAGAGGGAGCAGTCAAAAAGAAGTTTTCTCTTCCCTTTTTCAAGGCTTTTTTAAATCTAGCAAAATTCAATTTGTTCAGATCATCTCCATTATCATCCATAAAAACTTTTCTATTAGCCATAAGATTTTTGTTAGCATTTTTGAAAATCTTCTCTGGATGATATAAGGTTGGGTCTTCTTGTCCCCAAAAATTCTTCATTTCTCTGTTTCCAAATATTCCAAATAGCATGAGGGGCTAAAATTTTCCAAATTTGAATATAATCCTTGCTAGTGATTGGACATTACCATTGTTCAAATAATTCCAATACTAAATCAAGAAACACCCAATTGTCTTGCAATCTTTGGAGAATGGACTCCCAAACATCAGAAGAATAAGAGAATTGAAAAGGAAGATGGATAGTTTATTAAGCTTCTTAACAACTAAGGAAATAACATTTAGGAAAAATAAAACTTCTTTTAGAAAGATTATCACTAGTTAGAACTTTGTTTCGTAAGAAGACCCCAAAAAAAAACATTTATCTTAGGAATTAAATTTTTTATTCCAAGCATGCACCTAGAATAGAATTTCAGCATTTTTGAAATAAAAATAATACACTAAAGAAATACAAAACACCTACCATGAGGAGTAAGAGACAAAACCAACACATGAGTTTGAAGTTTCCTAGCAAACCAAGATTTTAAAGCTAAATATATTTCTTATATTTAGGAAAGCTGAATTCTAGTAACTTAATTTATTTATGATGTCTTGTATAAGTTATTTTAGAAAATTATGGTGGTGCCACATGATGATTAGAATATCATGTTTGAAGCTTGTGCAAGCTATGGGGTGTGTATATTATAGTCTCTACATGAACTATACATTATTAGTAGAACTGTTAGTTTGAATAGATACTTTATGCATGTTGTTCCTTCTCCTATATTTTTATTGTTATTTATCTGCTTTTTTAGATGTGTCCCTTATTACCTTAATCATTTTTTTGGAATTATGTGCAACATGTTATTAGATTTGTTGTGTTACATCATACCTAAGTTGATCATTAGGAAGAGAGAAGGTATTGATTTCGTGCCATACTTTTAAGGTTCTTCACCTTTCTTGTTTCTTATCAACCATAAGTTTTGGTAAGTAATAGTCTAGGTATAAGAGTAATCTCCTATTTAAAGTTATATTGTTATGATTTTAGCATTGGTTTTTACCTTATTCCTATGCTTAGTTGTGACATGTTATTATTGAGTACTATGAGTGAGGTTGTTTAATGGATAAATTATATTATGTTGATTTATTGCAAATTGTTAATTGTGACTCTGTAAGGTCCTTATCAGGAATCAATAATTATGCATTCTTTTATGACTCGTAGATTAAACCCCAGGGAATGGATATTTAGATGCAACTAGGGGGAGTGTCTCTCAATGTGGGTAAGGGCCTTGAAGTGGTTAGACCTAGGTAACCCATTGTTTATTTTAGTAATAAAATGATAATATAATAAATAAATAAAGGGGAAAACAATAATCAAGTTAATTGTGTGTGTTTCCCATTCCTTAAAAGCTAGTATAGGCTAAGGATGAGACTGGAAGAAGATGCCTTTTGAGACTAACATAGCCAAACATTATTTTACTCATGCAAAGACTACTCAATTACACATGAGCCTCACTTGGGGACCAATGTCTAGGGTGACCAGACAAGGATAACCCAAGATAGATGTTATGTGATGATACTCTTTCCCTTTTGTACTTTAGTATCCTATTCGATTAGAGTTATGAGTTCACATATTTGATGATCCATGTAATATTTTGGTTTGGTATGTCTATCTTCTTTATAATTGTGGTTTTATTTTATTTACTAAGTTTTTGGTGTTGGTATGTTATATCATTAACCATGGTTGCATCTCTATTTCACCAAGGGGGTGGAAGTCAATGCTTGAAACAATCAAAGGGTTCTTCCCTAGAAAGGGTTGTGTACCTTCTTATTTATTCATTTTATGAAAATATTAATACCCTATTTATGATAAACCAAGTATGAGATGGTTCCTAATGAGAGAGATGAACTATAAAATCTTTAAGAATATACATAGGCAAGGTTATCAATTGACACGCTATGAAGGCTTAGGTCCAATCCCTTAGGGTTTATCTTTAAGTTTTCTAATGTAATTACTTAATTTATTCTTAGTAATAATTACTAAGATATAAATAAAGTATTTAATATGATCATGTATCTAACATGTTGCACCTAATTGATTCAATGACTGCAATTGAACATCCTAGTTCTCATGGTATATAATAAAAGGTATTCATAACAAAAGATTATCCTAACACGTATAATCTTTATTTTAATGTTTCTATTTGAGTGATTTAACAAATGAAATTATAATGTGGCTTTAGGTAGTGAAATTATAATTGTTATGTTTTAATTATTTCTATATTATGTTTAGCTATGCATTTTGTCATTCAAATAAGGGTTTCTTAGTGGTGAAATATCATTTTAACCATGTTTTGTAATGCTCTAAGGGATAGGAAAGAACCTACAACAAAATGCTAAATTATGAGCCTCTCATTGGGAGGTCTTGATTTCAAATTTACTCAAGCTTAAACATAATAATAATAATAAACATCTACAAATAATAACAATAAATAATAAATATCGTCAGCTTTGACTCTTTAATGATAAAAAAAGCAACAAGGTGCTAATTTTATTTGTTTTAGACTATCAAGACAATTAAGAACTAGAAAATATGTTGTCTTCAATCCCATTCAAAGTCAATTTTAAAATAGTGCCAAATCACATGTGTTCCTTTATCATTTTCTTGAGAATTAAAAATCAGTGTTGGTGAACCCTTAGCCTTTGCATGACTCAATTCTTTGCAATCAATATGATGAGTATGTTCTAATTTTTCTTCTTAGTTGGGTATTATGGATGTATTGACAATGATCGTATGTTTTGACATTAAAAGCTCCAACACCGACATAGAAAATAGAAATGCAAATGAGTCCTTTTAAAGTACATGATATATGATGATATGTTTATAGGACAACATCTGAATTGTAGTCTATGAAATCCTATGTTTTATTTAATTGAACTATTATTTAGACAACTTATATCATATGACATGTGAAACTACTTGATACTCCATTCAAAAGACACACAATTGAACTACAAATAAAAATGCACATCATATCTCTTTAAAACTTATAACCTTATTTTCAAACTCATCTAAGCAACTCAATAATAGCAATAATGCATAGTATTTGTATCTTAAGTAAAGTCCACCAGCCACAAGTTCTTGAGTTTTTTGTAGACCCTGTAAACATGGTGTCACTAAGAATTTCTCTACTAGACATCATCTCCATGTGGAAAAACACCTACTCTAAGTCCCTACATAGCCAAGGATATTATTAAAGATTGACTTGCTTCTTTATTCATGAGAAAAGATTGGAACCTCAAGACAAACTTTATGCCAATGTTCATTGACCTATAGTCGCTCAATCCATTTATTAATTATTCTCCCAATATGGTAGTGGCCTGTCAAGTTGTATCTGAGCATCTCAAAAAATTAATGCCCATCATTGTGTTTAGTCACTTCTCCAAAATGCCATATCTCTTTTGGCATAATGAAAACTTATAATTCCTGTGCCCAACACTTGGGACTTAAACAATGACAATATGGTAGAGATGAATGTGAAATGTTCAAGTATAGACAAGGGATGTCAATTGTTTGAGTGGATGCCTCAATGAAATGACATAATTGCAAGTGATCTTTTGGGATATACACAAAATATTTGGTACAAGCAAATGTGATTTATGCTAAAGTTGTTGAGATAATGGGTTTTGCACACATTGCATAATCTTTTTAATTTTTTTTATTATGTAATATTGCACCTAGATGCATGTGCAATATGTAAAGATTCCCATGGGATATACTTGATGAGTTGTATTGTAACATTGTGATAATATTTCATGTAATTATTTAATATTGGGGAAAAGAAATAAAATTTCAATATTAAATGTGGGGTCAATGGGTTAGGTAGCACATGGTTTATGTAATACCACTTGGTGGTTTTGTGGGATTTGCTACTATATAAGCAGCCACAAGGGCAGTTGTTATGTGATAAGATAGAAGGGCAAAAGGGCAAGAGTTGAGTGGGACTAGGCTTGACAGGTTAGCTAAGGGAGCATTTGTAAAGGTTGGAAGCATGGCATGGGATGTGTGGATTTATGCTTGTTCACATGGATTGCTTGGTTGTGGCTATGGCATTGAAGGATTTCATGGTTGTATTGCATTGGTTCTTTTGCTAAATAATACATGGTGATGGATGTTTTTGGAGGCTGAATTTTTCTCTAAATGAGGGTTTCCCAGGGTATATCTTGTGTCACAATTTTTGTGGCTCTATTGTCTATTCTCTTGCATGTGGATTTCAATTGCCTATTTATTTTAGATCTATTATGGGTTATGTGGAAATGGTTATATTCTTTTTTGTAGGTTTCCTTACAAGTGGTATCAGAGCTATAATTTTATTATTGTAACCCTAGATTGAATATATGGGAATGCATGAGAGGATAAAATAAAGGACAATATATGTGAGTTGTTTATCGCAGATCTGAGGGTTTTGGGGTTGCTATTATGATGGGATATTGGTAGATTTTTGGGCATGTGAAATTATTTGTCAAATGAATTTTTTGGATGTTTCATTTAAATGAGGGTTTTAGGGGGGAGCTTGCAGAAATGACCTCCTAAATAAAAATAGACCTCACCATTTTATTTGGGTCAATGTTTCAATAAATTTTGATGTATAATATGCCCTAGTTTGGCCATGTTCAGAGGAAATGAAAGAGGTTTTTAGTTTTAGCACATGATGGCCCTCAAAATGAATCCTGTTGAAATTTTTGTCACAAAAAAAAAACAATCACAGTGAAAATGGTAAAAAGATTATCTTGGTAAAATGACAATAACTTTCTCTCAGGATATCAAATTTTAGACTTCTTATAGTTGTTGGAGAGCTAATTCAGAGGATTACAAAGCATTTTGTCAGGTTTTAAGAGCCTAAAAGTTAGATGTTATTTATTTTGAGCACAAATTAGGGCATAACTTGGGCATATAGAGCCAGATTTTGGACTTCGAGTAGTCAATAGAAAGCACTTGGCAAGCTCTACACATGGGTTTAGATTTGGTATAGGTTTGGCATGGTTTATTTGGTGATATATTAATCTAAATAGTTTATGGTATATATTGACTATGGTAGCATTGTGAGTTTATGACATTGTATATTTTGGAGATTTGGATTTGATGTCATTGTATACTTAGTTGATATTTTAGACTGGTCTCATGATGATATGTTTATCAATGTTTGGTTTAGATATGTATGATGATTTGTTGATTCTACAAGTTGTACATTGTTGCAAGTGGTCTATACTTATAGGTTGCATTTATAACTTGGTTATGGGTTTTATTTGACCATTGATCTTTCATTATTGATGCATATTCATATTGGTGGTTTGGATTTGGGTTTTCTATGTCCTAAGTCACATGATTTTCTATTTTTTTCTTCATGTAGAAGGGGTGAGATGTTGTTACCAGGTACAATCATGGTGGAGGATTGTGGTTGACTATTTTATTCTAACAAGTTGGACTTATTGAGAGTTAGATGCTCAGTTCATGGATGTGATCATGGTGCCTTGCATTTTGGGATGACATTATTGGATATACAAGTACATCCTTGGTGTTTATTAGTTTGGACTTCTAATTGATTATGGTTGTATATTATCTTCTTGATTGAGGATCATGGTATTTGGTTTCTTTTGAGGAGCTTATGATGTGCACTTTGAGTGCTTGATAGTTTGATGCCTTGGTTGATTCTCATGGTTAGATTATGGTTTTTTTTAGCATGATGTCATTGATAGCTTGGATGCATGGTTTAATCAAAGCTTGTGATAGTGGTGAGGTGCTAGTGCAGGATTAGTTCTTGGTTTGATTTGTATCTTCTTGGGTTTGGAGATCTTGGTTTCACTTGGTACTGACACTTTGGTTGTGTGAGTGTAGACTTGGAGGATCTTCATGTAGGAGATGGATTTTATGATGCCATGGGTTACTCGGTACCATGGATGAGTGGAAATTCTTAGCATTGATATATTTATTGAGT
The DNA here is from genome assembly GCA_028749045.1 of Cupressus sempervirens. Taxonomy (NCBI): domain Eukaryota; kingdom Viridiplantae; phylum Streptophyta; class Pinopsida; order Cupressales; family Cupressaceae; genus Cupressus; species Cupressus sempervirens. The sequence continues at coordinate 226,154,800 of CM053787.1, read as the reverse complement.
GTTTGCAAATGTTGGAAGTTTGTCTTAGATCCTGTTGCTGTAGAAGCATCTTTGACATTTTCATGGTACACTTGTTATCTTCATGGTTTGTGAAGATGGTTAGATCTTGAGCACTCATGGGGTTCTTTGTTAACTTAATGTAATGTGGAGATGGTTTTCTTCATTGTGTGTGGAGATGGTTACATCTTGAGGACACACAAGGTTCTTGGTAAAAGTGTGGTTTATACTATCATTTGACATGTTAATCTTGGTGTGAGGATGATTTTATTTTTTATGTCATGATATACTCTTGATACTCATTTAGACTTTTTTGACATGTTATAGCATGTTCATATGGAGCATGTTGTCTCTTTGGTTGAGATGGTTTAGATCATGTTGTCATGTTTATGTTCTTGAGGCCATGGTTAGAAATTTGACATTGATATTGGTTTAGTTTCTTAGCATTGAGTACATTGATCATAAGATGGATAGCTCATTATATTACTATGTTGCATTTTGAGTTGGCATGGATTGATTGCTTACATGTTCTCATGGATACTTAGAGATAGGCATTATGTTGATTTTCTCTTGGATTAGAGATGTGTTTGTTGGGACAATTGATGTTTTCAATAGGAATTCTGAGGGGTGTTCACCTAATATGGACTTGAGAGAAGATTTTTCTTAGTTGAGTCTTGATTGGAGACTTGGATATCTTGATGAGCATTCTCATTTCCCACTCTTGGTCTATTCGGTGGTTTACTACTTGAGAGGTATAGCCCATTGTTTCTCTTAGGTGCATTATGTTTATGCTTGTCTTTCATGGATATCGATCTTGAGCTATGGTACATGAGTTAGTTCTAGAGGGTTAATTTGAGAGATGGTTTAGCATTGATTATTTCCATTTTCATATGTTGTTATGTTGGTTGAGTTTGGAAGATGGTTTTATATGGGACTTATTCCTTGATTTCGGAATGGTTTATGAGTTTGATCTTTTTGTGAGAGGATTACATCCATGATTAGTTATATGGTATGGTTTGGGTGTTGTTGATGCTTCTTGGTTAGGGTTTTATGGAGGAGATCATTCATGCACATTTTACATCAAGAGGTGTGCGTAGAAGGACATGATATATGTTATGATTTACATGGTTTCTCTTTGGTCTTGGTTATCTTCCTAGATATTCAGTTTTTCTTATATTGGATTTGAGGTTGTGGTCATTGGTTTGTGTTCATGTATGTCATGAGAGAGATGATATGGTTATTCATTTATCTCTTCCCTTTGTTGGTTGTGGAGAGCTTAGGAGACTATTGGAGACTTGTTATGAGAGTTTCTTTTCTAGATTATTGGTTTATGTATTGTGGATGTCCTTAAGACTACATGGATTCACTTCTTTGAGATCTTATGAGTGGATTCGTTATAGATTTGACATTATCTTGCAGTGGTAGCATCTTGGTATATATGTGGTAGGTATTGCTCTTGAGGCTTGTGATTGCAAGTTACAAATTAGATATGTTGATGATGTGCGATTCACTATGTATACCTTTGGAGGTATGGATATTTGGATGGGTTTGGCACTTTTTGTGGGTGTTACTTCAGCTATTGATATTTTGACAACTACAGATACATGTTATTACCTTTAGATAATGTTTTTGTGTTTGTCATTTGAGTTGGTACAGAATTGTATGATCTTCTTATGTAATAGGTTGGGTGGCTTTCTCTTTGGATGGCTTCTATGTATGTTCAATGGCAGTGGCATAATAGGAGGTGAGAGCATTCATGTTTGAGATGCTAGATACTTTGATTTTTGTGTGGGTACCAAGATGGAACACATAGTGTACTTTGATCCATTATGGTGGTTGTGCTAGGAGGGATTGTTGCCTTGTTCATTTATGTGGCTACAGATTTACCCTATGCAATGTATACATCAAGTGAGAGATTGTTGAGATAATAGGTGTTGCAAACATTGCATAATATTTTTATATTGTATTATTTTATTTTATTATGGTAATGTTTCACCTTGATGGACGTGCAACATGTAAAGATTCCCATGGGATATACTTGATGAGTTTTATTGTAACATTGTGATAATATTTCATGTAATTATTTAATATTGTGAAAAGAATTAAAATTTCAATATTAAATATGGGCTCAATGGGTTAGGTAGCACATGGTTTATGTAATACCACTTGGTGGTTCTATGGGACTTGCTACTATATAAGCAAGTACAAGGGTAGTTTTTGTGTGAGAAGATAAAAGAGGAAAAGGGCAAGAGTTGAGCAGGACAAAGCTTGACAGGTTAGCTAAGAGAGAATTTGAAAAGGTTGGAAGCATGGCATGGGATGTTTAGATTCACGCTTTTTCACATTGATTCCTTGGTTTTGGCTATGGAATTCAAGGCTTCCATGGTTGTATTGCAATGGTGTTTTTCCTAAATAATAGATGGTGATGGATGGTTTTGGAGGCTGGGTTTTTCCCTCAATCAAGGTTTCCTAGGGTATATCTTGTGTCACAATCTTTGTGGATATGTTGTCTATTGTCTTGCATGTTGATTTCAATTGCATATTTATTTTAAATATATTATGGTTGTTAGGATTAACCTTAGACACAAATAATAGTTAAATGCAAATATAACCAATAACAGAAAATAGTAGATCACATAAAAGAGAACACGACACAAAGATTTAAAGTGGTTCACCCAATCCCTGGGCTATGTCCAACAATAACAAGTCCAATATTATTACTATCCAGTAATTACAACTTGATTATAATAAAAAAATCCCTTACAGCTCAATAGCGTTGCGAGAAGCTACAATATCACAATTCATTATGAAATCCCTAAATGTAAGTCCTTTTATACGAGCTTTTGCCACTTACAAAATTAGGGCTAGAATAATAGAAAAATAGTAGCCAATGCCTTCTACAATATAGTAGTGCTACCCTAAAACCCCACAAGGGTGCTGCCCCCAAACCCTGATAGAAATAATATGGGGAAAAAACCATGTCGAATAAACCTTTGAGTCTAATTAGGCTCCACATCACAACAATGGATTATATGGAAATGTTTATATTCTTTGTTGCAAGTTTCCTTATAGAAGTGTAGACAAGGGATATTGTCTATTTGAGAAAAAATCTATTATAATTGATTTGAATTTACCTATAGTGAAAAAGAAAACAATGGAGATGAAATAGGTGCATAGAGGTAGAAAAGGCGATTCTTACAGCTTGATCTACAACTCCCAGAAATTCAAGCACCTTCATTCATTCCATCAACACATTAGGAAAAATGATATTTTTTATTAATTAGCAATATTAAGACCTACGACCTTCAACAAAACCAAATCTATGATTTTGTATACATTTACTAAGGTTTGTAATTGGATTATTAAAAGACAAACATGGCATAGAGTGGGAAAGGGACTTGAAAGGTCAAATGGTTTGATTCACAAAAGGGTTATGGGTTCATTACCCCTAATGATGTTAGCAAAGATAATTTTGTATACAAGACATCAATTCACTATAATGGATTTAGATCTCCAGAAGAAGGGGAATTGTTGGAGTTTTCTATTGAGCATGAGTGAGGTGGATGGACTAAAGCTCTTGATGTGTATGGGAAGTTTTCAAACCAAGTTCATTTTCCTCATCTTCATCATCATGGTGAAAAAATAGGTGTAAGGAATTTCAATAGATCATATGGCTTTTGCCATTTTGGATGTAGTACAAAGAAGAAAAAACATGGTCTCAAGGCTTCCAAATCCCAGATGTAACCCATTTTTGACATTTGTCATGGGCCACTCTAGTGCACACCTATTTTTTCTAAAACTAGTGAGGAGATCAAACATTTCAAATACCAACTCCCTTCTTATGTGTCATGGACAAATAACGTCTCCACTACTAGCCCAAATAATATTTCACTTAGAGGTAAGAAACTTGTGGGAAATCAGCCTGCCAAAGTTTGGAGGGAAAAATTGGCATCTACATCTTCAATAAGATCAATTGGTTCCAATAATAATTTGGATATTTCAAATGCTACACTCATAGATGGTGATGCCCAGTTTCTTGTGATTAAAGATGGACTTCTTGAACCATATATCTCTTACATGTTTGACTCAAAAATCATCAGTAAGATTTGGTCCTTCCTCCTAGTTGCAAATCTTCTTACTTGGGCAAAGTGTTACTGGTATGGTGTTACTGAGTTATTCTACATTGATCATGGGTCTCTATTTTTTATTGCTGTATTTAATTCTAAGCTTGCCCGAGATAATGTTCTTCAAATTAAGAATTGGTTTTGTAAAAGGTTGGTAATATACCAGAGCTTGGTCTCCAAACTTTAAACCCAATCATACAATTTGGGATTTTATGCCATTTTGGATTGAGCTTCATTCTTTACCAATTGAATATAGAGATCTAAAAATTATTGAATTAATAGCAAATAAAATTGGGGTATTCATCGGACATGATTTAGTGCCTTTTGATGAACCAGCTCATTCTATCAAGTTTTGTGCCTTGCTAAATATTAATAAACCATTACCTTCTTCCTTAATTATGTCATCTAAATATGGATGATGGAATGAAACAATTATTATTCAGGACACATAGACTGTGGTTAAGATGACAAGTTGGTTGGAACATTTTACTAATCAATGTCAAGATCCTAGTTGCTCTAATCTGATAGTTTGTAGTAACCATAACTCTAACCCCCTAAAGTGCATGTTTAGGAAATAGTCCATTCCTTCTGCCTCTAATCATGCTTTCATATCTCAAGCTAAACTATCAAGTGACCCATATCATTTCTCATTTGTAAATCCAATTGTTTATCATTTGGCAAAGGGTCATTGTAACACAAAAGATCAATCCCATGGAGACTATTCTAGTCCTAATAACTTTATGTCTAATCTGTACACTCCTCCCCAATGTTTGGAATGCTTTTCCTCTTATGGATTTTCCCAATTTAGGGTCTTTTTCCTTTGATTTTGCAAAAAAATATTATGTTATTTTTTTACCCATCTTCTCTCTAAATGGAATACTCATCAAGATAAGTATATAAGTGTAGACTTGTCGCAGATGAAATTTTTTGTTAATGAGCTCATTTTTAATGATCAACCTCTTTCTTTCTTGTCTAGATTAGAAGATGCATCAGTTTCCCCAGGACATTCATTGTCTACTGAATATGCCCAAATTTTAGTAGAAGAGTGTAGTAAGCCAATTCGTCCCCAATTCTTTCATTAAGTTAACATGATCCATAACCTACCTGAGGATGATGTTAATTTTAAATTCTACCCCCCTTCACCTAGGATGGAGGGCTTTATGAATGTTTTAGATGTTGGCTTGGAAATCAAAAAGTCTCTTGCTCAAATAGATAGCTCTGGTCAAACTAGGTCCCAATTTCTTGATCCACTTGTTACTAATATTAGTTTTGATTTCTCCTAGAAATTTTCAGTGCTACAAATCCGCCTCTCATCATCTCCTATAACCAATAAATCTTCAAATACTAGGGGTTGTCCGTTGAAATACTCATAAATTAAAGAACAATTTGATGTAGGGATCCAGTCAACTTTGGATGGTAACTTTCCTACCTCTAAATGATCGACAAGGAGTACGAAGAGTGCTCCTTATCAATTATGAAGATCCTCTCACGGAATGTCAAGGGCATTAATTCCCTTGACAAATGTATTCAGATCACTAAGTGTCTTGATTCTATCCAATGTGATCCAGTCTTCCTTCAGGAGACTAAGCTATCAAAAAATAACTTTTAAAAATCTGTTGGATGTTGGTCAACATGGAATTCCTTACATGTTCCTAGCTTGGGTGCTTCTAGGGGCTTTGATGAATTATGGAATCCTAATAATATCAAGGTTCAACATATTCATCAGGGAACTAATTAGCAAATGTTATCCATTCAACACTATGAACTTTCATTCCATTTGATTAATGTTTATGGCCCTACTCCTACCACAGATAAAAAAATTTTATGGATTACTCTTATAGGTTTTATCCAGCAATTAGTAGGTGCCAAATTTAATATTGTTGATAACTTTAATTCCATTCTTCATCCCAGGGATAAGTATGGAGGTATTATTCCCCCTCCTAGAGCTACCCAAGACTTTAATTACTTTGTTAACAATAATGCTCTGTTTGATGTTCCCCCATAAGCCAGATCCTTCACTTGGACTAATAGAAGAGTTGGGTTCAACCAGATTGCAATTAGATTGGATAGATTTTCTTGTTCACAATGTTGTAAATTGGCAAATTATACTATCCAATTGGATATATTATCATATCTTGAATCTGACTATTTTCTTATTCAATTGTCCATTCTTCCATCATATTCTCCTCTTACTAGTCATTCTAGACCACATTTTAAGTTTGAAAGTGTATGGTATCATCATCCCCACTTAGATGGCCTCTTAAAACAATGGTGGAAGGATGCTCCACTAGAGCAAAGAACCAAAATGTTTCAATTTCACAAGAAAATGCAGTTTACCAAAGGGCTTATTAAGATCTGGAATAAATATGTTTTTAAAAATATTTTATTTTTTCTTATCTTGATCAAGTTATAAAACTTCACATGACATAACCTTTTATTCCATAACTAACTTTCTTCTACTTGAGCAATGAAACATGAACTTTTGCTAAGATCTAGGTAGAATAAGTTACCTTTTGTTTGGTTACCAAACCCAACTAGATTTCCTTTTCCATCTAGTAGCTTTCCCTTGTCATTCATGAATTATACCTTTAATCTAATGTTACTCAACTATGCCACACTCAATAGATTATGTTTCAATCCTTCAACATAGTAAGCATTATCACATCTAAGTTCATTGGTTGGTGAGATACAACCTTTTCCAATTATGCAACATGGTTCATTATTTCCAAATCTTACACTGCCACCATCATAGTGTTCCATATGTTCAAACTTTGTTTTATCACCAGTCATATGATGAGAACAACCACTACCAACAATCCATGTATCATTTTTGTTAACATGAGAGATAAGTGTCATTTTGTCTTCTTCATTAGCAGATTCATCTTTTATAACAATATAGACCATTTCATCATGATCACTGATATCTAAATCTTTAGCCATGAAACAAGACTTCTTACTTTTATCCTTATAGTCCTTGTATCTTTTGAAATCCTTCTTACCTTTATAATTACTATTCTTCTTTTCATCTTTGTCTTCTCTTTTTAAACACCTTGCAGCAATGTGACCAACTTCTTCAAAAGAAAAATAGAGTATAGGAATTTTACCTTTGTACTTTACTTTGTCTTTGGGATACCTTCTTGCAAGCAGTCCTTCAATGGATTCAAGATCATTGTGAAAACTATCTTCCTCTTCAATTTTAGATTGTTTTCTTTTAGACTTTGCAACTTTCTTCTTGAGTGAAAACTTGACTTCAAATGGAGATTCAAGGTTTATAGAACTAGGAACATAATTATCATAGTTATCTAGCTCAAATGTTGTTAATCTTCCTACTAGAGCATCCAAGGTTATCTTACTATTTGGATCACATCTCATCTACTGAATAGTAGACACTCTAATTACATAGATAGGAAGAAGGGTTATGAGTACCTTGCTTACCACTATTGCATCCAATTATTGCTCCATAGGCTATGATTGCAGTGACACTAGCTTTAATTCTATCAAAATATTTTGCAATGTTTTCATCCTCTCTCATCTTCATCTGCTAAAACTGTCCTCTTAAGCTTTCTTCCTTAGCTCTTTTCACATTATCATCACCTCCATAGATATCCTTTGTCTTTGTCCATATCTCATGTGTAGTAGCACATACTTTAACCTCATCAAATTCAACATAGTTAAGAGTTGATGCAATGTCAATCATCATAATGTTATTATTCTTCTTTTCAGCAATCTCTTCCACAGTCATTGTTCCAGTAGGATCCTTATACTTAGCATTCAAATATTTTAGACTTCAATCATAGATGGCTTCCTAATGTATGCCTTGAAGTTATCTCTATTCAACTTGGGAATGTCTCTCGTATAAGGCATCATGATCTTTAGCTTAGGTCCTTGAAACCTTCTTTGCAAGTACCAAAAGCTCTGATACCGATGTTTGGAAATATAAGAGGATTAACTAAGAGAGGAGGGGTGAATCAATTACCACAAAAATTAATCCTAGATCCCTTCAATTTCAATACAAAACATAAACACTATTGAAACTGTTGTTACTCAATGAACACACAAGCACTCAATTAATACTAACAATATGTTGTGACTTTGAAAGTACTACAATATCAACTCTTACTCATCAAATATTGAACATTTAGATCTTTGAATATTATCTATGATTAACCTTAATTAATTTATTTGTATACACATAAAAGAAATATCATGAACTTGTTCCACTTAGAACTTAGCATGATCATCTAAATCATGCTTGGGTTCCACTATTTGTGATTCAGGTCCTTCAGATTCTGACTTTGTTTACACTAGCTATAGCTTAGTAGCCTCTAAATGCAAATCAATTCCTTTAGACTATGATTCAAGTTGTACCTTCTACAACTCAGGTGCTTTTGGTGATTTTGGGGGACTTGAGAGGTGAAGTTTACTGACTTCCAATTCGATCAGGCAATGTATCAAGTTCAAAGTAAATGAACTTTTTGTAATCCTCAGGTTCTTTGTTTCTCTTTTGTTCACTATTTTCTACAAACTCATCAATTTTCACATGTACAATTTATATGATCTTATGTGTAGTTAGATTCAAACATATGTATGCTTTACTTCTACTACAGTATCCTAGTAATATGCCTTCATCACTTTTGACATCAAATTTACCTTTCCTAGTCTCCTTCAAAATATAATATTTGCTACCAAATACTTTCAACTAACTTAGGTTAGGCTGGTAGCCATACCATAGTTCATAAGAAGTTTGATTTAAGTCTTTCTTTAGTTTTACTCTGTTCAATGTATGAATTATTTTATTGGTTGCTTCCTTCCAGTATTTGATTGTAACATTCTTTTGTATCATCAAGGTCCTTGCAGAATCCATGATTGATTTGTTCCTTCTTTCTGCTATACCATTATGTTGAATTGTACTAGAGGCTGATTCTTGTCTTTTGATTCCTCTTTTAGTGCATAATTCTTTGAATTCGTTAGAAATGAATTCATGTCCTCTATTTGATCTCAAACATTTCAGCTTCTTTCCTATTTCCTTCTCTACTATTTCAAGATACCACTTAAACTTTTGAAAAGCTTTAGACTTATCTTTCAAATACATTACTATCATCATCCTAGAATAATAAACAACAAATAAAATAAAATACTTATCTCCACTATAGCTCCCAACACCAATAGGTTCACAAAGGTCAGTATGAACTAGCTCGAAGACTTCTTTAGAATGACAGTTCTTTCTCTTGAAACTTGTCTTGCCCATCTATTTGACAATTTTTGCATAGACCCATATAAGGTTTCCTCAAACTAGGAATACCTCTCAATCTTTCTTTTTTTCCTTATCTTGACCAAGTTATAAAAGTCCACATGACGTAACATTTTATGCCATAACCATGTTTCTTCTACTTGAGCAATGAAACATGAACTTTCACTAAGATCTACGTAGAATAAGTTACCTTTTGATTGGCTACTAGACCCAACTAGATTTCCTTTTCCATTTAGAAACTTGGCCTTCCCATTCATGAATCCTACCTTAAATCCAATGGTATTCAACTATGACACACTTAGTAGATTATGTTTCAATACAACAAACCAATAAGAATTATCACATTTGACTTCATTGGTTAGTGAGATACAACCTTTTCCCATTGTGCAACATGGTTCATTATTCCCAAATCTTACACTTCCACCATCATAGTGTTCCATATGTTTAAACTTTGTTTTATCACCACTCATATGATGAGAACAAGTATCAATAATCCATGTATCATTTTTGCTAACATGAGGGGTAATTACGATTTTATCTTCTTTGTCATCAGATTCATCTTTGACAACAATATAGACCATTTCATCATCACTACTTTCTGAATCTTTAGCCATGAAACAAGACTTCTTACCTTTGTCCTTATAGTCGTTATATCTTTTTAAATCCTTCTTACCTTTATACTTATTTTTTTTCTTTTCGTCTTTGTCTTCTCTATTTGGACACCTTGCAGCAATGTGACCAACTTTTTCAAAAAAAAAAAAAGATTAGAGGAAATTTAACTTTGTACTTTCCTTTGCCTTTGGGATACCTTCTTACAAGCAGTGCTTCAATGGCTTCAAAGTCACTATCAAAACTATCTTCCTTTTCACTTTTAGATTGTTTTCTTTTTGACTTTGCAACCTTTTTCTTGAGTGAAAACTTGGCTTCAAATTCAACGTCAAGATTGCTAGAACTAGGAACATAATTATCATAGTTATCTAGCTCAAATGGTGTCAATCTTCTTACTAGAGCATCCAAGGTTATTTTATTATTTGTATCACATCTCATCCCCTGAATAGAAGACACTCTGATTGTGTAGATAGGATGAAGGGTTCTAGAAGTACCTTTCTTACCACTATTGCATCCTTAATTGTCCCTCCAGAGGCTTTGGTTGCACTGATGCTTGCTTTAGTTCTATCAACATATTTTGCAATGTTTTCATTGTCTCTCATCTTCATTTGATCATACGAAGCTCTTAACCTTTATGCCTTGGATCCTTTCACATTATCATTGCCTCCATAAATATTCTTTAGCTTTGTCTATATCTCATAAGTAGTAGCACATCCTTTGACCTCATCAAATTTAGCTTAGTTAAGAGTTGATGCAATGTCAATCATCATAATGTTATGATTCTTTTTTTGAGAAATCTCTTCCACAATCATTGATGGTTGTCATATGTAGCTTTATAATTTCTTACCATGCCTTGAAGTTATCTCTATTCAACTTGGGAATCTCTCTCCTATAAGACATCATGATCTTTAGCTTAGGTCCTTGAAACCTTCTCTCCAAGCACCAAGATCTCTGATACCAATTTTTGGAAATATAAGAAGAGTAACTTAGAGTAGAGGGGTGAATTGGTTACTCAAAAAAAAAATCCCAGATCCCTTAGATGTCAATACAAGACATAAACTCTACTGAAAGTTTTGTTACTCGATTAACACACAGGCACTCAGTTAACACTAACAATATGCTTTAACTTGGAAAGTAATATAATATCAACTGTTACTTGTAAAATACTAAACATGCAGATCATATGACATTATCTATGATTAACCTTAATTAACTAATGTGGAAATCCAATTTGGGAAAAACCACCAATTGCAACTAGTTACTATTTTTCACTCTTCTATTTAAAGTGATCCCTATTAGAAGCAAACCCTTTTAAAGGATACCAAAAACACTGTTAATTGTAACCCTATTAGAGGATTTAATCACCCTATTAGGAGTGGCCTTATTAGATGTCTTTGGAAACTTCAATCTAGAAATGTGACCTTGTTAGAGGATTTGGAAAATAGCTATTAAGCCAACTTGGTTAAGAGATTTGATACACTACTATAATTTTTAGAGATTAATAATCATATTACCTAATTTTTTATGCAACTTTATTGCTGATTTTAGATCTCAATTTTGGCTCAAATACTTGATCCTTCCTGATCGAATATATCTTTGTAGCTCGTCAAGGATATTCTTCGTATCCTTCTAAATTATTTCCTCTAAGCATCTCCTTATCTTTCGCACATTCTTACACATTCAATCCTCAACTTGACCTTATACTTATATCTTATACATTGTCAGGTTTGCTTGAATACAACTTAGAATAATTAATATTCATTTCTTCTATCGGCTAGAACCAACAAATAAATCTATTAAACTTAGTATTCCAAAACAAGAAAATTCTTCGTTAGCTAACCCTTATCAGTTGATCCTACACTAAAATGATTTTCCTATGTCGAACAACTGAACTCGGTTAAGACTATTTTTTTGTTAAAATCTTTTGGTAACCATGTAAGCTTGGTTAACACTAGTTCCATCCAACTTTCCTTTGTTAATCGATTGAGCTTGGTTAACTCTCAACTTTTGCAAAATTCTCTTCAATGTCTGAGTAAACTCAATAGAGACTATCTTCTAAACTTAGAAAACATTGGAATGCTCGACAGACACAGGAAATTTTTGTCATCGCCCGAGTGAGCTCCCCATACACTAATTGGTAAGGATATGACATTTTGTGTAACATCAAACAAAATATACAATTGATCAATTATTTTAAACAAGTTTGTAGTTATCTAAAGCGTTCATTATTGAAAAATTGAAATCAGGATATTTTGAGCTAGTATCGCATACCTAATAAATGCACTTTGTTTGATGTCAAATGATGGAGTACTGAGGGTGAACAATGATGCTCTAGGGGGTAGAATACATGAATTTCTTTTTTTTATTAGTAAATTATTCTTTCTAATCACATGAACTTTATTTAGAGGTTTGTAAACCATAAATAAAGTTTATTTACCTGTTAATATTGATTGTATTGAGAGTGTTGAAATTTGTCTATAAAGTGTGGTTGTTGCCTAACTATGGTCTCACGCCTTCACTTAAAAATGTTTTTTTTTTTCAAGTCCTCATATTTTTGTAGGGAAAATTGAGAGTCCTATATTTTAGGAATGTTTTTATTTTTCTTCTTCTCCATAGTCACATTTGGAGATTGCAGAAATTGCTACTTCATTGTAAGAGATCCCATTCATACTACCATCGAAGTTATCCCAAATATTGTGCATATTTTTATAAAATCATGTTTTAAAAAACTGTAAAAAGTTACAACATTGATAATAATATTTTTTCTATTTTTTTAATAATTTATACAATTTCCATTGTACATTCATTGCAAGTTATTTATATAATAAATCCAAACTTTCCCAATGACTTTGAAACCAACAGTTTTCCATGTCATTTGCAAAAAACACCAAATTTTCTCAATGAATCTAAAACTAGTTTGTATTTTTTCTATCTCTAATCTAGTTTGATTTAGAAACTAAACAAGTATTTTAAATCCTTAACATTAAGAGACCTTTATATCTTTCACCTCACAAAAACTTTCACAAAATCATGCAAAATTAAGGTTGACTACAATGCAATCAGAGCAAGATTCCCAAGCTTATGGATCATGGATATTTGCATGTATTACTCCACCTTACAATATCTCAAAAATGTTTTATTTATCATAAAAAAAGGTAAAGCTGATCAATCCTATAAAGTTATCAATATGTAAGATAGTAATTTATAAAGTTCTTTATAATATTTCAAAATGTTTCAAATCACATTACATGGTCTATTAGAGAAATCTAAAACATTGATGGGAAAAAAAAAACTTTTACACAAATTGAAATGAGACTATGTTATCAGCATAATAGATTACAAGAATCTAACATTATTAAGATAGATCCATCATCAAATCACTAAGGACACTAAAACATTCAAGAGAGATCCATCCCTAAGTTGTGATAAGATTTTTACTATTCTTGGAAGTGTGGTGGGAGGGGTACAATATTGTATACACAAGAACTTAAGGTTCACCAAGATGTCAAGTAGTGTGTTTGGGATTTTGGTTTTAAATTTTGTAGGTTGATAAGTAGGATATTGTTTCCTCAAAAATTCAAATGAATTTGACTCAAAAATTACACAGTTAAATCCTAGTAGCAATATCACTATTTGACTTGATGGGCAAAATATCTCATTCTAATCAATTGATATGAATTTTCATCCAATAGGTATTTGTTTCTTGACATTACCCATGTATTCCTCTAGCTCACAATCTTAGAAAATGAGAATGATATCAAAAAAAGAGTATGAATTTTCCCTTAGGTTTGAGAATTAATGGGCAATAGAGTATACCTACAACTTGTCAACAATGACCAATTGATCCTTGTAAGTTTTGAATCAATATGTAATCTAAATTTTTTGATGATTATATATTATTTAAATGAATGAATTATTTTGACACTAGTTTTCCAAATGACATATAATGATTCTGTGTGGGTGATTCACCTCAATGCTGAAACAAAATGAATAAACACAATGATAACAATTAGAACAAAATTTGAATTTAGAATTAATCAGTAATTATTAGCATACACTATAAAATTTTGATAACATGAATATTTTTGTTCTAAATTATTATATACAAGAGAGACAATCATCATATTCAATTTGTTTGGTTTATGAATAAATGATTTTAATAGGATGTGATACTTCAATTTATATACATTATTTATGAATGATAAATTATATTTTAATTAATAATATCTCATATTATTTTAATAATTATCAATTAGTTTTAAAATAATTATACAATAGTTTTCAAAAGAAAGTTGTTAATAAGAATTTCAATCTTAGAAAATAAGCCACCAAAGTGATAGGAATTCAAATGATAAATTATAATTTCACAATAATATATAATCATCTCAATAAGTTATTTTATTATTTGATAAAACTAAATATTTATGTCTTAGAAAGAGCCTACAACATAATGATAAATTGTGAGCTCTTATCTAGGAGGTCTAGGATTCAAGTTAATAAATAATAATAATAATAATAATACATAAGGCAAGAGCCTACAACACAATGGTAAACTATGTCCCTCTTACTGAAAAGATGTTGGGTTTGAATCTACTTGCACTTAATAAATAATAATAATAATTAATCACAATACATGATTATAATAAATCTTGACTTTAGTTTCTTATCAATAACAATTAATGTTTATCTTTCAGGTGAAAATTATTTTTATTTGCTAATATATATATATATATATATATATATATATATATATATATATATATATATATATATATATATATATATATATATATATATATATATATATATATATATATATATATATATATATATACATTTTTTGAGATACTATGAATGATTTGCCAATGGAGATTTTTTTTTCTTTGTAAACAATTTTTTTTAACAACAAAAATCAATTTTTACCCAAGAGTGTTATACCTTTCACCATGTATTTACACTTTTTCTAAAGGTGGTATTTCTTATAACATACCCTATGCAAAGTGATTTTGAACCCCATTCATGCATATGCTTAACTTCTATCATTCACATACAATGTTCTTTATATTGATTTTTTTTGTGGTAGAAGAATCTTATGCATAACCCTTGAAAATTTCTTGAGTTCACAAGTAGTTGTAATATAACTTGATGAAGAAAATCTTGGTAACTAATGAATATTTTCACTTGAGAACCATCTTTTTCTATCACTTCTCTTAGGATTAGAATAGAATTTTTTTAACCATGGCCCATTTTATTTCTGCATATTATATTAAAATTCCAAAACAAATTGTACTTCATTGCAAAATATTTTGATAACACCCACATCTAGGAAGACTTAGAACAAATTTATGAAAATATGCATAACACCCCTTGGAGTAATTGTATGATTTTATTGTAATGTTAGCATACATAAGACCTTTTTTAAGAGAGGATAAGATACCTCAATATTTTATTCTATGATTTGGTGGGCTTTAAAATGCACATCAATAGGTATCCAATGAATAACACCAATGAAATCATCATACAAGCCATGTAGTTTTCCATTATTTTTTAAAATATAATCTAACTAATTAGGAACTCCTAAATGAAGGTCACCCTAGATATCACACACAACTAGTAAAGTTTTCCCAACTATCTTAAGAGGTCTTGTTGAAAAAATAGAGGATTGAAGAGATCTTCAATTTTGTTTATCATGTCCTTCCCCTCTTTCTTGCAACTACTATTTCAATCACATCTTCTAGTGGGTGACAAGTTATCACACATTTTTGCAATTCATTTTTCCTTATGTTTTAGTCTTAGTAACTTATATAAGTATAGACTATTTTGGAATAGTTATCACATTCTTTGGTACATTCATAGTTGGATTGATGTCATTTCTCTTTACTATAAGAATTATTACTAAAAGTTTTACTAAATGATATGAAAATTTGATAGAAGATTGACTCTATATATAGTATACACCATCGGCATAGCAACTAGGAATGAACATGGAACCTATGAACTTGAATAAGAAGATTTGATATTTCAATTAGAACATGGATATTTCTCTATAATTATACCAATGATTTTTTCAATACCAAAGAACCCTACGTTGATAACATATATTTGAACCAAGGTGGGAGAAAATCAAAATGACATAGTATGACAATATTCAGAAGATTAAAAATGCAAAATACTAGGAAGATATTAAGTGAAATTCAAAATAATAGGAAAAAGATTGGCATATCAATGATATGTCCTAATAGACTTATTGTAGTAGAATAACACTATCAGAGAAAGAAATTTGGAGTCATAATGACACTTGATGGGTCATTTGGAATAGCTAATATTGATGAATATCCTAAATGAGAAAGTAAGATCATTGGAGAAAGTTTGAGCCTTAATAATAGATATCAAAATAGATAATGATGTCAACGAAACTATGTAAACATTTTTCTGATATTTGATGAACTAATTGGTATAACATAGAATGACAAAGTACCATATAAATAATTAAACATTATCATAGTATCTCTAGGTGATGGATATATAGGAACATCTTTACACTAAGGAAAATAAAATTAAACATAATTCAACAACTGATAAAAATATTAGGATATAGTATGTTGATAAGTGAAGAAAAAGAATAGTGCATTAAGAAATATCAATGGATATGTTTAATACAAATCTACAAGACCATCGGGAGAACACATGCCAAAATAATAGATTGAAAATCAAAATTATATATACCAATACAAGAACATTGGATTAATATTACAGTTTGGAAATTATACTAACACTCAATTATGTTATTGGTTTAACTTATACCGATGAACATACCAAAGGAGTTTTCAAAGATGTTATATTGATCATACAAAAAGAGTAACTAGGTTAGGAGGCCCTATGCTAATGCATAGTCATTGTAATGTCTGTGAAAATTTCCATTCCAGTCACTTCTTATTAATCTCCTATCTTAAATGATTATTAAAATGTCGAAAAAAAATTCTTCATGGCTAATATCAAAAAATAACACAACTACAACTTCACCAATAAAATACGAAAAGAAAGTCACAACACAAAGAACATAATATTTTCAAAGAAATCCTCCCTACAAACAAAACCGAAGGGAAAACTACTCCTACAGATGAGTAATTATATCAACTTTAGCAAAACAAGAGATACAAAGTTCCTTGCTTCTCACTGGCAAAACTCCAGGGTAAGTGCACCAAGTTGTGGTGCCAAAAGGGGGGTCTAAATGGATGCTTTTTTTTGAAATCATAAATTTCTAAACTTCAACAAGAATTTGAAGATAGTTACACTCAAAGTTTTAAGATATGAAAAAAACAAAAGTAGTAGTCCTTTGAATCTAGTTTCTAAACTATTATTTTATTTTTTGAATGGTTTAGCTTTAGTTCCTCA
>CM053787.1:226133557-226135582 GCA_028749045.1 Cupressus sempervirens | reverse complement strand
AGTGGGAGACGGAGAGTGCGCAGCATGCGCGCAGAGAGAGAGAGAGAGAGAGGTATGGGAGAGAGTGTGTGTGTGAGAGATAAGAGAGAGAGGAGAGAGAGAGAGAGTAGGGGGTGGGAGAGAGAGAGAGTAGGGGGATGTGAGAGAGAGTAGAGGGTGGGAGAGGAGAGAGAGTAGGGGATGTGAGAGTGAGTAAGGGGTGGGACAAAGAGAGAGAGAGAGTAGAGAGAGAGAGAGAGAGAGAGAGAGAGAGAGAGAGAGAGATGAGAGAGAGAGAGTAGGGGATGGGTGAGAGGGAAAGAGAGAGTAGGAAATAGGAGGGGGAGTGGGAGAGAGAGAGAGAGAGAGGAGAGGAGGGGGGATTGAGAGTGTGTGTGTGAGAGAGAGTAGGGGATGGGAGAGGGGGAGAGAGAGAGCAAGAGAGGAGAGGGAGTATGGGTGTGTGTGTGTGTGTGTGTGTGTGTGTGTGAGAGAGAGAGAGAGAGAGAGAGAGAGAGAGAGAGAGAGAGAGAGTAGGGGGATGGGAGAGAGAGTGTATGTGAGAGAGAGTAGGCAGTGGGGGAGGGAGGGAGAGGAGAGAGAGAGAGAAAGAAAGAGAGAAGGTAGTGGGAGAATGAGATAGAGAGAGGAGGGAGAGAGGGAGGGAACGTGAGAGAGAGAGAGAGAGAGCAGGGGAATGGGAGTGTGTGTGCGTGTGTGTGTTTGTGATAGAGAGAGAGAGAGAGAGACAGAGAGAGAGAGAGGAGAGAGAGAGAGAGAGAGAGTAGGTATGGGAGGTAGAGAGAGTAGAGAGGGAGAGAGGGAGAGAGAGTAGGGGTGGGAGAGAGAGGGGGGGGGACGGGAGTGTGTGAGAGAGAGAGAGATATAGTAGGGGACGGGAGAGGGGAGAGAGAGAGCGAGTAGAGGATGGGAGAGAGTGTGTTGTGTCCCTACTATATGAAAACACCAAAAAAATGGTCATAACAAAAGTTTAGGTCCCCTACTAATCCATATTATATTTTTTGTCTATTGTGTATTCTATTATTTCAACAAAAAACATGGGTTTCATGCTACTAGAAGTTAGCAAACACTATATTCAATAATTGGATACACTATTTGAAAGCTTTTTGAACATTCTTTCATTCTATTTGAAACTAGAAAAAAATCAAATTCAATCATTGGATACACTATTTGAAAGCTTTTTTAATATTCTTTCTATAGAAAAGGTTAGTGTAGTCCTTTTTAAATATTCTTTGTTATTGTATAGAGAAAAAATTTGATTATAATTTGACATGTTGTTTATGAATAGTGAATTCATTGAACGTTGTATATTTGAACAAATTTTTATTTGGAAATGGTTAAAATTTTGACAAGTTTTTTAATATATATTGTGTATTCATTGAAATAAATTGTAATTTGTATATGTATTTGAATGATTTGTAATTTACAAATTGTAAGTAATTCAGATGTTTGAATAATTTGACATATAGAAATCATCATCATGCCAAGGAAGAAACCAAAAACTCAAACAATGGAAGAGAAGGAGAGAGATTTGGCAATCAAAAGAGATAAAATGAAAGTACTACGTGAACAAAGAAAATTGCAAAGCAATAATGAAGAATTGTCTTTCAAAGAGGAACAAGAACCATCAATACAAAGAAACAAAGAGGAAGAATTGGAAAGACAAAGAGAATGAATGAGACTATTATGCTGAAGAAGGCAATTGAATTGTGAAGCTACACCATCTTCCAATATTTGAGTCATATTATCATCTTATGTTAGAGAGAGGCTAATTTGTACATTTGACAATGTAAAACACTCCCATCATGTCATGTTGAAGGCACAACATCAACATATCAAGTAGGTGATATTCCATCTTTTGCATCTTATTCCAAGGCACATCATCTTCGGTTCAAGGTACACAAAATACTCAACCTTATGTTGATGTTCAAAATGTTGAGGGAATGGAAGAGTTTATTACACCCTTCTACAATTCATTTTAGAAGACTAAAATATTTTATTGGTATTGATACTAATATTTTAAAA